>VUQH01090574.1:0-11636 GCA_015106775.1 Etroplus canarensis | reverse complement strand
AGAAGTTTGGAGACAAAGTGAGAGAGGAAAGGCTGAGATGGTTTGGACACGTTCAGAGGAGGGATAGTGGACATATTGGTCAAAGGATGTTGAAGATGGAGCTGCCAGGCAGGAGGAGAAGAGGAAGACCACAGAGAAGATTCATGGATGTAGTGAAGGAGGACATGGGTTGGTGTGAGGGAAGAGGATGCAAGGGATAGGATGAGATGGAGGCAGATGATCCGCTGTGGCGACCCCTAATGGGAGCAGCTGAAAGAAGAAGAAGAAGGATTAATAAAGTATATCTTCTTCAAACATTGCTCTGCTGGTCCCAAGCCCAGGTAAATGGGGACGGTTACGTCAGGAAGGACATCCGGCATAAAACCTTTGCCAAAGAAGATAAAGATGAAAGTCTGTGTAGAAGCAGATCTGACCCTTCGAGGGTCATCTTGAAGCTTTTTTAATAACCACTGGGAACTACTGTAAAAATAAGTACACACTTTATGAATTAAAAAAAAAACACTTAAAATTTGCTTGACCTTACCCTGAAATAGGATTTTAAAATGTCTAGTTTCCCCAAAGCTTCACCACGTGTCTCCCTGAAAATATCTCTGGTCTGTGTTTGCAAACAATTTTTAGGATGAACTACAGCTTCTACTGTTGGACCCATCAAGTTCACTTTCGGGTCTATGCACATGATGATTAAGATTACGATTTTTCCATTTTTAGCTCATCAAGTCAAAGGACTAATGAGCTAATGCTGTGGCAAGGCGTCTGTCCGTCCACAGTTCCCAAGAATCCCTCCCTCCCCTACAGTTTCGGTAAGAAATCAATCAAACTAACACAGAAATGATCTCCTAATGGGTCCTTGCCCAAAATGTGCTCTATATTTGTGGTTTCATAGGTACTTTTCTATTTTCACAAGAATCACTACTCCTCCTAGACTTGTCAGTTTCTAATGAATGTACACACGATGTACACACAATGATCAACAGATCTTAACATAAATTGTGCTCAAGGTCATACGTCATTCATCATTTTATTCGTATTTTTTGAATATTTGTCACTTTATAGGCACTTTTCTCTTTTTACAAGAGTCACTACTCCTCCTAGCACAGTGGTTCTCAAACTTGTTTTGGCTCATGAAGTGGGACATGCCAAAAACAGTTTGTGCCCACACCACACAACAATGCACATTCCTCAACTTTATCAGTCACTAACAATAAAAAAAAAATGCTTGATGTTTAATTGTACTTAAATAAAGATGCATACTGCGAATGAAATAGCATCAGCAGATGTTTTTTTGTTTCTTTTCCATATAAAAACCACATCTGTTCATTTTAGCTTCACTTCATGCATCGCACCCCACCTGCAGTGGCTCTGTGCCCCACAGTTTGGGAACTTTTTGAGAACCACTGTCCTCGAGTATTGGCGAGACTTTAGTGGGTCTTCACTTTAATACTGCTGAAGGTCAAGGTCATATTTGTCATTCTGAAGGTAATTTTCCATTTTCACAAGAATTGCTACTCCTATTAGGCAAGATTCTCATGAAATTTACAGACACTGATCAACTAATGGGTCCTTACCCAAAATGTGGTCAAGGTCACAGTTTCATTTTATGGTCACTTTTCCTTTTTCACAAGAATCACTACTCCTAAGAGTATTGGTCTGGGCGTTAATGTTCATGGAAAGAGAATTTGTAGTTGCCCCTCTGCCATCTTTAGGTTTAGGTTACCCCACTGAGGTAAAAGTTTTAGTGCCTTTATTTTTCAGGGGTACTCTGAGAATTTTCCTGCATCAGCTTTAAGCAGAGGCTCCTTGCTTGCTGAGAGGATTCCTGAGCCTTGTGGAGCACGGGGGTGAGGCTGCGAGGATGTAGTGAGTCGGTTTCAGGAGCCTGGCCCTTAGGCTCATCGGTCAAAAAGCCACAGCCCCTCTGGGAAAGAAACTGCCACTTTCTTTGGCTCCCCGTTCAAGACGGGGACATTAGTCAAGGGAAATTAGAGGTTATGCCTGCACGCCTCAGCAGGGACAGCAATTACGTCCAGCTCTGGCCTTTCTAGTAACCATTCAAGATCCCGTGCTTTTCATCACTTCACAGAATGGATGGAAATAGTGGAGGGATATCCCTGATGTTGTTGTTTCTGTTTTGAGGGCGCATGTGGGCCCCGGCGTCTGCCACACCCCTGTATCCCAACTGGTATGTCTTGCCATCGGCCTAACCTTCACCCTGTCGCTCCACACTCCAACAACCCTTTCCCATAGGTGGGTGTGATGGATGCAAGTACACTTGAGTACTTTATTGCACATTACACAAGACTTATGTGTGGAAATATCCTGTGTGCAGTTGTGAAATTTGTCTTTTCCTCATTTTGGGCGGACAGAGTAATAAATATATATTGCTTATTTTCACAGTCATGCATTTTGAGAGTGTGCTGTGTATTGTGATACCGGCTTAATCGTTTTAAAATGCAACTGCTCTTTTGAAGTTTTTCCCCCCTCCACATCTCCCCAGGCGTTCGACTGCTGTATTTCATAAAAGAAACTAATGAACAGTAAAAGTTCCTTCCAAATATTAGAAGTGGCTTTCTGTCCCCTCCAGTGTCTAAAGTGCATTCTTAATATAAAAATCACAAACTGTTGCACAGCGGCGGCAGCGGCGGTGTGGTTTTACTTGCTGATGCTGCCATCAAAAACATGCGTGTGCACAACGGCCTCTCAGAGCCCCATCCAAACAGACGGCAGCGCTCCCCGAGGACCCGGGGTTGAACACGGCTTCTGTTCTCAATCAGTAAATTAGCTTTTATATCATTACAGCACGCTAACACCATCAGGCCCGTTGGAGCGAGCCTTGCGTGTGGCGCTGGCTCGCTGTTTGCTCAGCAGCCTGCCTCCCTCCACCCGTTTCCTCCTCGCAATTCTTTGCAGTGCTGTCCTCTCATCCCCTCGCGTTTCCCAGCGTTTTTTGAGGACAATTTAAAAAGAGTTTGCATGACACTAATGAATCCTGACGTTCCCTTCCATAAAGTGTAAATAACAAGCTGGCATGGCAATAAATAAACAGAGAAACGAGTGGGCAAATGCCACAATGTCTGGGTCAGATTTCAAGGCTGCAAGTGTGATGTCCACATAAAGGGCCCACACGAATGAATAATACCTTTATTGCTCGTGACAGTACGTCCACGTGAGTTAATTACAAGCAGTATTTTTTAAACAGGAAGCTTCAAGCAGGCGCCACATGCAAGTGCAAAATCTGCTCCAAAAAAAGTCATATTTGTGTCCTGTGAGTGAGTAATTGAGTTTTTGCACAATCAAAAATTGAATTTAGAGCAGAAATCATTGTCATGCAAACAATAATTTAATTTGAAAAAGAAAAAAAATTGCTTTTCTGTGCTCTGCAAATGAGCACACAGTAATAATGACTCTCACACGGCGTCTGAGAGACACTGCGAGGAAGCGTCTGAAGGTTTGAAGGACTCGTGGTTGGGATGTTCAGAGGCCAAATGAGTAAAACCAGAGTGAGACTTTGTTATTGTGTTCTTTTTTTGGGTAACGGCAAACATGTGAATAAATGTAATGAGCACAGAGTGCAGATTTGTGTCTCCTCAAACTAAATTATTCTTTGCGTGATAACAATCTTCTGCTAAACATAATTGATTGTGCTTACAACATAAAAAAAAAGTTTGTGCCGAGAATCCCTCATCAGGATTTTGATGCAGCAATACATCATCTACTGTAGATCGCAGGTAACAATAACAGTTCTGTAATATGTTTGGCGGGCTTCATGGTTCTGGTTTCAATTGCACTTCTACCAAAACGTTTTGGTCATCTGCATTTTAAGTCACATTTTTTACACAAATGAAAAAACAGGGAAATGACTCAGAGCGGCATATTTGACAAAAATAAAAATTTAGGTGTGCCTGTTGTTCCTCAAACGGGCACTTGACCCCTGGTTGGGTCCTGTTGATGAGGAGTCAAGTCAAGCTGATGCTGGGGGAGGAAACACAAGCCCAGTCTTAGAGGTCACAAGCCAGTGTGCTTGTAATGCAAGCATTAGGAGGGCATCTGGTGTAAAAATATGTGCCAGATCACACATGTGGATTCGTCCCCTGTGGTGACCCCAGCGTTGAAAAGGGAAAGCCTTAAAAGAAGTCTGCTTGCATTTTCACTCTAAAAAGTCACAACATAAAATGTATCATCCAGTAAACCTGAAGCAACAAATAAAGAGGTGATTTACTGAGCATCTTACTGATATTTTAGCTACATCCACAACCAGAACGTCCATGACACAGAAGCTCGTCCGGTTCACAATCCTTCACAAGTCACCTGTTGTGTTAATTTGAAGTGCAAAAAGAAAATAAATGATGGCGGGGCACATGTAAACATTCATTTCACAAACATTACAGTCCAGACCAATAATCTTAGAAGTAGCGATTCTTGTGAAAATGGAAAAGTGCCCTTAAAATGAAACCGTGACCTTAGCTTTGCCCTTGAGCACAGTTTGGGTGAGGACCCCATCATGTGAGCATTGTCTTCAAGCATCACTAAAATCTGACTAATACTTCAGGAGGAGCAGCAATTCTTGTGAAAATAAAAAAGTGCCTATAAAACAACAAAAATGACCTTAACCTGGACCTTGAGCATAATTTGGGTGTAGCTCCAGATTAGGCGATCATTGTGTGTAAGTTTGATTAAATTCCGATCATACTGTAGGAGGAGTAGTGATTCTTGTGAATTATGGACAGGCACATATAAGCTCATTGATCCTTTGGCCTTATGAGCTGAAATGTTTCCTTTTTCACATTTAGATATGCAAATATGTGGTCCTCTTCTCAAAGATAAAGATAATGTGCTTGACTAATACTAACAAAAATGTGTTTATTTATTTATGTATTTATTTTTACCAAGAATGCTAGTGGATACAATATTCCCCTGTGGAAAAACAAGTGCACTTTGCGCTTCAGAGGCTAGCTAAACCTGCTTGGGGACAACCAGCTTCTCATAGGTGTTTTGTAAAATCATTCTTTTGCTGCAAGTGTTTCATTCCTTCAAACAAAATTCCTTCTGTTACAAGATATTTGAGGGTTTTCCTCCATGAACTGTCTTTTCCAACACCCCACAACATTTCAGTGGGATTCAAATCTAGGTTTTGGCTTAGCTGTTCCATAACCCTCTACTTGTTCTTTTTGAGCTCTTTCTGGGTGGATTATTATCTCATTGAGAGGTCCACTTCTTGCCAAGCTTCAGCTTTTGGACAGGTGGGCTCACATTGTCCTCAAGTACTCTTTAGTGAGATGTGGGATTCATGAGTCCTTGAGGGAGCGACATAATCCCAACCGTGAGAGTTCCAGTAGTCTTCACAGGTGGTCTCCTAAAAAGCTGTCTTTGGTCTGTGCCAAACATGTAGTAGTGTTCCTGTGGCCAAACAGCTCTTTGATTTGTCTGTCCAGAGCACACTATTTCATGGTCTTTGCCTCTATGTTCTTTGACAAAAGTAGTTCTCCTTTAAAATTCTTGCTGCACAGGTTTTTTCCTGGCACTCCTCCCCTTGCAGCCCACATTGTAGATTGTAGATGCATGCACTTCGACACCCGCAAGTTTCAAGAGTTACCTGCAGATCCTGTTATGAATTTCTGGGCCTTTGGACACTTTTTTTCTTTGAGTCAAACAGTCTACTTTAGTGCTGAATTTCCTGGCACCGCCAGACCTGGACCAACCAACCGTAGTTTAAAATCTGCACCACTTGTAGATGACTTTGCTTATAGTGGAATGAATTATTTTTTCAAATAATTTGGAAATCTTTTTAAATCCCTCAGCAGACTCAAAGGCATCCAAAACCTCTTTTCTGAAGGCCTTAGAGAGCTCTTTAGATCTTGGCACGATGACACCAAACACTTCAATAGCAAAGAGAAGAGCAGACCCTGGATGTCAGAGGTTCAAATAAGACAGGTTCAAGAATCTGGAACCCCTGATGATCATTTTATGGATCTGAAAGTGTGACAATTGTACCGATGTACTTACTTTTCCTATGTGGATGATGGGGGATCTGCCAACCATTTAAGGACCGTGAACTTTTTTCTTGTCCTAACAATGACTCTTTCTCCCATGAAAATCAGAGGCATAGCAGACTGGAGGACGCTTCGTGAACTGTTACGGCACTTAACATCTAAGCATCTCTAATGAAACACCCTTTACTCACCGGATCTGCCCGTTGCAGTCAGCCTAAGGTAGATGAAGGGGGAGGACCTGGGCTTTCCGATATGCCTGTCAGCCGCATTAACAGATCATAGCTTTTTTTTTCTTTACCTGACCTTGAAATTGAGGAAATTGTGAAATCTTAGAGACCAATGCTCTGATTTGATGAAACTCGGAATGTATGAGTCTGCAACACTGATTGGCCTCACAGGGTAACTGCAGCATGTTTGCAGTTCTTTTCTTCTATGCGGTTTTCCTGTCTGCAGCCCTGTTTTTGAAATATGACATGCGATAATGTTCAGCTTTGTATTCACAGAAGTTTCTGCCTGACCTAAAGCCTCTCTTCTTGCACTAACGCTGAAGTGGAAAGGAGGGGATCGCCAGCAGGCACTTATATTTATTTGCAGACAAAGGATAGTTAAAGATGCTCAAAAATGCCAAGTTCCTCACACAGCGGACAGTGATGAATTGGCGTGCGCTCCCAGCTGCACAGCTGTGAACCATAAGCCGGCCAGGTTTCCCCTCACTGGATCGCGAACCAACCTGAGAGCTCTGTATGGCACCCCACCAAAAATTATATTATCCCAGAGTTTTCATCAGGCTCTTTTCATCAAGCTATCACAACTCTGGACCTGGGGGGAAGACATGTAACTGAGGGGAATAGCACCAAATCAACAAATCATCAGCAAGGCATTATAAGACATCCTATTTTAATCTGTAACTGATTGCGCACGTTAAGACATGAACAGAAAGCACATAACCGTAGTGGACGCTGGCGGCTTGAATTTCTTCACAGAAATAACAGTAACTTTTCTAAAAGTGCTCAATTAGGCCAATGTTCAAAAGTGCATTTTTCGGATCGGGCCTGGTATCGAATCCCTCTGATGTGGCCTCCGCTTCCATTTGACCTCCTAACGCCAGCGTGTTTGTTCCGCTTTAATTCCGACATTAATAAATGTCCTTTCCTCCTGCCTGATGCATAAATAACCCTTGTTCCAGTCGAGCTCTCCACTGTCTGTCAGCTTGCCCGAGCACTCCCAAATACTTAAGAGCTTTGCAACTGTCTGCGCGCAGCGAGAAATACCTGGAGGCTCAGCAACCAAAGATAGCAGCAGCAGAGTTATAGAGGCGATGACACACGAATAACTGAAACATTTCACCCAAGTTTTCACAACGCTGGCATTACAAATGAGCAAGTCAAACACGTATTGTTCCAACATGAGTGAGCACTTTTGACGAGCTTTAAGCGCTAAAAAAAAAAAAAAAGCACGATTTGTTCATTTGGATTGGGTCGACAGCGCATCGAAGCCGGAGGGTTCGGTTTGCAAAGAAAGCATGTCGCCTGACAGATGAATCCATCACCTCCAGGCAGGCTGGATGCCGGTGCAGCATCTCTCCTCTGCGGAGATCTATTTGCCGATTTAGCGGGCAGTTGTGTATTCTTGGAAAGCCGTATTTAGGGATGCAACACAGGACAAGAGGGTTAAAAGAGCATCGGGTGTTCCAAGTTGCAATTATTCCCCACTGTAATTTCAGGGATCAATCCCAGTGACTTCTAATGGCATTTGATTGCTTTCACTGGACACGTACAGACAGCACACGCTCCGACTCACTGATTACTGTCCCAAATGTCTAAAAACCCTCCCTGAAAACAGCAATTGGGTCATTTTATACAACCTGCAAATTTTCTCCTCAGTCACACTTTCCACCGAAGCTGGCAAACATTTGAACAAATATGTCTGTGGCTTTACAAGTAGTTACAGTATGTAATTGCAACATGGTTTACATGGGGCAATTAGGTCCAAGTCTGGAGTGAAAACATCATCTTAAATGAGGGGCAGATGATGGGCGCACAGGCTGGAGCTTTAGAAAATAATTTGGATTGTAATGGCGTAAGGTGTTGACACTGAGCTAACTCTGATTTTAAGTAATGGCCACCTTTCATAGCCAGATCCTTTAATGCGCACTGAATGATGAAGTAGCTCACGGCGAAGCCGGGTGTTCCCTGCTGATCCATGACGTGTAATGAATGTCTGCTTCAGACATGTTATATGCACGGCCTCAGAAAAGGACTCAAAAAAGGAAGTCTTTAGGCACCGGGGTACATGTCGGACCTTTTGTAGTCTCTTTACTGCAGTATTATGTCAATTAAAAATGAGAAATATTTGATTCTTTCTGTAAATTGAGGGATCAGAGTTAAATTGGAAGTTTAAGGAGAAAACAAATGTTATGAGTGCAAAGGTAGAAAACTTTCACTACAAACGCACCTCTGGCAAGCCAGACCAAACCCACACATGTCATATAAAACAATACAAAACTGAGTGCCACTAGTATATAAAACGTTGAAACACTAGATGCAAGAACAGAGTTTATCAAAATTATACAGACGTATGCCATTTAAATAAAATAGTCTTGGACTGAAGGCAGGGGGACTTTAAACTGATGGTTCCTTTATTTTTCAGCCTTTCTCGTGTAGATTTACTGCTGTGCTTTGTTGCATGGCCCAGTTTCCGGACAGATGGCCTCATGTTTGGCTCTAGAATACTTCTGCATAGAAAAGAAGCCCAAATCATCACCGCTCCACGGT
Source organism: Etroplus canarensis (assembly GCA_015106775.1). NCBI lineage: Eukaryota > Metazoa > Chordata > Actinopteri > Cichliformes > Cichlidae > Etroplus > Etroplus canarensis. The sequence continues at coordinate 2,875 of VUQH01090574.1, read as the reverse complement.
GGTGGACGGGTGATGAGGTGTTTGTGATGATGCTGTGTTTGGTTTTCACCAAACATGGTGCTGCGGATTATGGCCAGACATCTCCACTTTGGTCTCATCTGTCCAAAGGACACTGTTCCAGAAGTCTTGCGGTTTGCTCAAATGCAACTTTGCAGAGCTAAGCTGTGTTACCACGTTCGCTTTAGAAAGAAGAGGTTTTCTCCTGGCGGCACTCTTTTTCTAATCGTACCGCCATGAGCTTTAACATTTAACCTGCTAACTGATGCCTGAGGAGTCTGAGCTGTAGCTTTTGGGCTTCCCTGACCTTGGGGTGAATTTGCTGGGACGTCCACTCCTGGAAAGATTGCGGCATTGTGTTAACACACACCTGCAAACTGCCGAAACTTCTGCTTTTATAGAGGTGGTCACGCTGGCTGATGATCTGCTCATCAAGTGCATGTGTTTGGCTCCACTTGTCCGCTGCTTACTTAACATGAAATTCACGATTCATTGCCGAGTGGCCTCTGGAACACAGTTTTTTAAAAAAGAAACAGATAAGTAAAAGTTATGATGCATTTACAACTCCTTGTGAAGCATTTCAGAGTGGTTACAGTAAAAAAAAAAAAAATTGAAAATGGATGAATCATTTAGGAAACAGAGGGAAAATCCTACTAATCGACGAGGTTTTTATGACTTTCACAAGGCAAGCTGCCTCACAACTGCTTCGTTAGCATTCAAGACACTTTACGAAAGCTTAAGATGCATTTATGACATTTACAAAGCAATTACAGCAGTCTACAACACCGGAGATTTCATATTTGACATCCTAGCTATGGCTTTTTATTTTTTATTTTTTGGAAAAGTCTTGCAAATCACCATGACACTCCATGAAGTCCACATAGGCTCTTGATCACGTTCACCTACATGCGATCGGCTTTGCCCTCACAGTTCTTGAGAAAGTGCTGCACAAGGGGAGGGGGGGGGTCTTTCAGAAATGCTTCATGTTCGAGTTGAGATGACCCCAATGACATCATCTCCGAGGCTCGACTAAACTCCACCGGAGCCACAGAGGATGTCCTACAACTGTTTTCACAGGCTGGCCTGTAATTACTTCTTGTGACTCACCTAAACACAACTGATGGGTAAAATTGCAGGGCGCCCCTTTAAATGCAAAATCAGACAGTAAAAGTCTGGTAAAAATTCTTTTTTCTTTCTTAATTTTTCCTCCCGTGGCGTCAGGTATCGCTAGAAGCTGACTCTTTCACCTTCACAAGACAATGTGAAAAAGCACTCGCGCTGCAAAGCTTCTCCACAGCAACCCATCTCTCTGGGCCAAAAATATATAGGCGCTGGTGCCAGGATTCAGAAACCATTATTGGTGTAAACAGGGGACAGAGTGAGCAGATGCCAGCCTGGTTTAGGAACTCCGGCCTTGAGACGAACCAGAACCGTCCCAGCTGCCAGTCCCCTACGAAGCACGACATCATGATTAATGCTGCGCTCCTACCTGCTGAATCGTCCGGGACGCCTACAGTTTGATGACGGGCAGCGGTCAGAAAGCAGAGGCTTTGGAGACGGTGGATTAAGCTCGCATAAATGCAAGTAACAAGCTTCAAGGCTGTGCTGAGCCACGAGTTTAGATAAGAGCGGTAGGGTCACAGGAGGTAACGGCACTTCACATCAGGCCAGAAGTCAAACATGCATATTGTGAATAACCCGAGCAAATAAACCATCCTTAATTAAAGTGATTAGATGACTGGGCCATTCATAGCATGTTTGCACAAACTGTTAGTAAAAGTTAACTTCCCCCATTAAATGAAAATAAGCACAAATAAACAATAATTACACAGGGCCCGAACCCTTCATATGGCTCTTGCTGCTTAGTCACGTCCTTCGAATCACTACCTTGGATAAACCCCAAAGGAACACACAGATGAGAACCTCAGAATATATGACTCATGAACCCATAATGTGACAGGTTTATAATGGAAGTCAATGAGAGGGTGCATCAGGGGTAATCAGCAGTGGCACGGCTATATACAGTAAGATTTTTTTTTCCTTTTTTCTTCTCAGTGTTACTAAAGATAGCCAGGAACCGTGTTTGGTCTGAATCTGAGAAGCATTAGGGCTTCGGAGATGCTCTTAAAAAAAGGTTGACAGCTTTATTCAGGTATGAAATACAAAGTTACTCCTAATTTGCTGAGGGAATGAGCCCAAATCTCTTGACAGAGGACCATTTAGGACAAAGGTGCGATCTTGCACGGATAAAACATGATACCCTCTTTACAAGCGTCCACAACAGGTTTATATGCTGTAAAGTGCCTGTAGCAGACAGTGGGTTTAACTCAGTCTCCATAGACAGGAGCTAAAAAAAAAACGAGTGACTTTGTTGCAGTGTTTGGAGCTTTTCTGCTGTAAGAAAAGTCAGACTTTGCAAATATTTTTGCACTGTTATGGCACTATATGACTACATGCAGGTGCCGCATTTTCTTACAAACTAATGTGCAGCACATGGCGTAAAATGCACAGCTTACATGTTAATCTAACTGCCAGTCTGAACACTGCTTTCTCTAAACCCCTTGACAAACATTTATAAACATTTATATATTTATAAGGAGGAGAAAATTGCTTTTTAGCTCATCTGGCTGAAGCAACAGCATCTCCAGCACCACCACACTGAACACTGGAGCTCCTCAGGGCTGTGTGCTCAGTCCACTGCTGTTCACCTTGTTGACTCATGACTGTGCAGCAATGCACAACTCAAACCACATCATCAAGTTCGCTGATGACACGACCGTGGTGGGTCTCATCAGCAAGAACGATGAGTCAGCTTACAGAGAGGAGGTGCAGCGGCTAACAGCCTGGTGCAGAGCCAACAACCTGTCTCTGAACGTCA
>VUQH01090573.1:7130-17347 GCA_015106775.1 Etroplus canarensis | reverse complement strand
GAGGATGGAGCTGCCAGGCAGGAGGAGATGAGGAAGACCACAGAGAAGATTCATGGATGTAGTGAAGGAGGACATGCAGAGAGTTGGTGTGAGGGAAGAGGACGCAAGAGATAGGGTGAGATGGAGGCAGATGATCCGGTGTGGCAACCTCTAATGGGAGCAGCCGAAAGAAGAAGAAGAAGATTTATGGATTTTATTGTGGGATGGGAGGCAGAGGTGCACCCTGGACAGGCATATCTTTGGACGGTGAGAAGAAGCCAGAATACCTGAAGAGAGAGAGAGAGAGAGAGAGAGAGAGAGAGAACATGCAAACTCCACAGGAAAGGGCCCCAGCCAGCCAGCTGATTTGAACCCAGAACCTTCTTGCTGTGAGGCAACAGTGCTAAGTAGTGCACCACTGTGCTGCCCATGTAAAAAATGTCTTGTATATTTGATAGAGCTTTAATTTTACAAAAGTATACCCACAAATTGAATCATTAGAGACAGGAACAGTGTTTGAACAAAATTACCGACATTGTGTTATTTTGTTTAGTTTGTTTTTAAAGAAAGAAAAAAAAGACAATACTGAAAACATTAGTGGTGCTCGTAGCCAACTTTATGATTTAGTTAATAATCCTGAACAAAGGTAGAATACTTAATAGTAAGGCAGAGAAAGGGTTAAAGATCTTGGCTTCAGCAAAATTATACAAAAACATCAGCCAGCCTTCCAAGAGATTATCTTTACAGATGTCAAGGAGTCGATCGTTGCTTGGCAATCACAGTTAGGATGCAGTAAAACAAGAAAAGCTTCTTAAAGTTCTGCAGATATCTGGACGCGGAAAGCATTTACTGGACATGTAAACCATGCACGGTGATTCCAGGTGCGTCAAACAATACAGGCTTTATGTTCTGAGGTAGACTCACTCACCTCTCCTCTCTTTGCTCTCAGCACTGACATTTACGGCATCCTGCAGCTCCCAGCGTGCACAAAAATAGACAGAGATGGACGATCGGCCGACGGGACCAAGAGGTCCGCTATTTGTTACACCTGTCAAGAGGTGTGTCTTTTCTGCCCCGAAGGTAACTCACCTTTTCTGTTTACCTTTAAAAGTCTTTAAGTGTTCAGAAATCCCCGGCAGACCCCTCTTCCATCTGTGTTGATCCCTTTTGGTTACACCCCTATGTGCACAGGCATTTCTGCTGTCACCTAACAGATTCCATATCCTCTAGGTAAAAATAAACACCCATCCTTCATTGCAAGTGGGGACAAAATAATGATGAGAATGGCACATATATATCTCCTTCAGTAGAGCTCAGGACTCCTTTCAGGTGCTGCCTGTCTGTGCTCCATTGACACAGTGACTGAGCAACAGAGGAGGGGCGAAGCCTCCTGAAATTTGGCCCTTTTACTCCTGACTGAAAGTTTCCTACTTACAACACCTGGCAAACCATTAAGGTCTACATACTCTCCAGCCAGTTCAGGTGCCTTTCACAATTTTATCAATCTCTTGTACTTGGGTTGATGGTGCGAGAGAATGTGACATAACATTAAATTGCATTAAACACTTAATTCAAAATTCCATAACTGTGAAATGAAACATGGGATGTTTCATTCACAAGAAAACAGTTTAAGCAACCTTTAACAGTAGCCCCTAATTTTAAAGCCCATGGGTTCAGCTTTAACAAAAATATACCTCCATGGCATCTAATGGAATGCACAAAAACATGCTCTGCCATAAACCAAATGCATGCTCCTCACAAAGGTAAATAAGCAAACTTACATCATTCCCCCCACCCAGCTTAAAGCACTCTTCAGTCTAAGCATTTAATGCCGCAACCGTTTCTTTGTTGGTGTGGAGACATGCTTATCTTCTCACACATAAGACACTCCCAGTATTCCTTTCAAAACTTTAAGACCACAATCAAACACGCAGTTCAGTGGTCTGTTAATGGACTGCTCACATGGATCACTGGTTACAACCAGGTGGATTAAACAGCTGTCGGGTTGCTGCAACCTGTTAAGTCTCGACTTGTGAAATGTATATATATTATATAGATTCATTACACAGAGTGAAATATTTCAAGCCTTTATTTCTTGAAATTTTGATGGTTATGGCTTACAGATAATGAAAACCCAAAATTCAGTGTCTCAGAAAATTAGAATATTACATAAGATCAATAATAAAAGTATATCTTAAACAGAAATGTCAGGCTTCTGAAAATTATGTTCATTTCTATGCACTCAATACTTGGTTGGGCCTCCTTTTGCATGAATTATTGAATCAATGCGGCGTGGCATGGAGGCAATCAGCCTGTGGCACTGCTCAGGTGTAATGGAAGCTCAGGTCATCTGCATTGTTGGGTCTGGTGTCTCATCTTCGTCTTGACAATACCCCAAAGATTCTCTATGGGGTTCAAGTCAGGCAAATTTGCTGGCCAATCAAGCACAGTACCACCATGGTCATTTAACCAGCTTTTGGTACCTTTGGCAGTATGGGCAGGTGACAAGTCCTGCAGGAAAATGAAATCAGCATCTCCATAAAGCTTGTTGGCAGAAGGAAGCATGCAGTGCTCTAAAATTTCCTGGTAGATGGCTGCGCTGACTGTGGACTTCAGAAAACACAGTAGACCAACACCAACCGATGACACGGCAGAACAAATCATCACTGACTATGGAGCACACTGGACTTCAAGCAACATAGATTCGATGCCTTTCCACTCTTCCTCCAGACTCTTGGACCTTGATTTCCAAATGAAATGCAAAATTTACTTTCATCTGAAAAGAGGATTTTGGACCACTGAGCAACAGTCCAGTTCTTTTTCTCCACAGCCCAGGTAAGACACTTCTGATGTTGTCTCTGGTTCAAGAGTGGCTTGACATGAGGAATGCAACATTTGTAGCCTATGTCTAGGATTTGTCTGTGCGTAGTGGCTCTTGATGCGCTGACTCCAGCCTCAGTCCACTCCTTGTGAAGCTCCCCCAAATTCTTGAATGGATTTTGCCTGACAATCCTCTCAAGGCTGTGGTTATCCCTTTTGCTGGTGCACCTTTTCCTACCACACTTTTTCCTCCCACTCAATTTTCTGTGAATATGCTTGGATAAAGCACTCTGAACAACTTTTTCAGCAATGACCTTTTGTGGCTTACCCTCCTTGTGGAGGGTGTCAATGACTGTCTTCTGGACATCTGTCAAATCAGCAGTCTTCCCCAAGATTGTGTAGCCTACTCACCCAGACTGAGAGATCATTTAGAGGCGCAGGAAACCTTTGCAGGAGTTTTGAGGTAATTAGCTGATTAGCATGTGGCACCATGACTTTCCAATATTGAACTTTTTTGCAATATTCTAATTTGAGACACTGAATTTTGGGTTTTCATTATCTGTAACCCATAACCATCAAAATTTCAAGAAATAAAGACTTGAAATATTTCACTATATGTGTAACGAATCTATCTAATATATGGCCTTCACTTTCTGAAATGAGCGGCAAAAATATTGAACTTTTTCATGATATTCTAATTTTTTGAGATGTACCTGTATAATACCGTTACTTAAGTAACTTGACACTGGCTAATCAACTCTCAGCTCCAGTACGGCTACTGTTTTATGCAACAGGTCATTAAAAATATAGAAAGATGACCATGCAGTTTCTATGACAAGGGAAAAATCAACCTCTAAGTCAACAGTGGTTTGCCTTAATTTACGATTAAATATACAAAAGGGTTGTGTAGTTATTTTTCATTTTATTGTGCTCATGATCAGTTGAGTCCTTTTTTTCCCTCTGTGGGCCTTCAACATCAGACCAAAATGGTAGATTTAATTAATTTATATCCACCTCTTTTTAAAACTACTGTCTTAAATATAATATGCATAATTAATCAAATACATCAGATGTAAATTCAGGTTTCTGTACCAGTCAGAAAAAAGGGGCCTTCTGTTTCCCAAAGAAAAGTAACTGTCAAATATACTGTAACCAATGTATACCCACTGCCTCCCTGTATACCTTATCAGTAATTTCATGATAACTTCTCAGCCCTCAGTGTTGATGTCTCCAAACAGAACTGTGTATGTCAGTCTAAAAAACATGTTGTATGGTGACCTTATGTTTGTTTTTTGTGTGTTTCCAGCTCAGTGGTGAACAGAAGAACAGAAGGAACAGCACCTTCCTGGACATACAAATGTGTACAAACTAACTTTTTCCTTGTAAGTCATATCAAATGGTTCTCTTCTTTTACAAATCTGAAGCAAGCTGCAGGCTCTATGAAAGAACAAGACATGCAGTCCGTTCAATTCTGCTCGATTTGTTTTCACAGAACTTGGAGCTTTACCAGCCAGACTGGATTTAAAGAGTGTGGATGATGACAAAAAACATTTTTGCTGTGTTTTATGCAGTCCTGTGAAAAATTAGCATACTTCATAATGCAATAGCTATTATGATCACCTTTAGCAGCAATAACTTGAAGTAATGGTTTTTAGTATGACTTTATCAGTCTCTCACATTATTTGAAGGACTTTTGGCCCACTTTCATTAAAACATTGCTTCAGTTCATTGAGGTATGTGGGTGCTCATTTATATACAGCTCTCTAAAGGTCCCACAAGAGATTTTCAAATCGGTTGAGATCTGGCCTTTGACTGGGCTTTTGCAACATTCTGATTCTTTTCTTTTTCTGCCATTCTTTTGTAGATTTGCTGGAGTGCTTGGGATCTTTGTTTTGTTGCATGATAAAATTTCAGCCAAGCTTTAGCCTTTAGACAGATGGCCTCATAGTAGACTCTAGAATACTTTGGTATACACAGTAGTTCATTGTTCATTGAGTTCATGACTGTAATGTGCCCAAGACGTGTGGCTTCAAAACAAAGGCAAATCATCACCCTTCCACCACCGTGCTTGACAGTTGAGATGTTTGTGGTGATATGCTGTGTTTGCACAGTGCAATCAAATGTGATCAATCAAGTTTTTTATTTTAATGTTTTTAAGCAGCACCTGGATGCCTCTTATACTCTTAATTCCTATGGAAGCAGTAAGGGTACACTGGACTGCATAGTCAGCTTTCTATTTCTTATTATAATCATTTTTTAATGTAACTAACATTTGCTCTGCATTTTACTTTTACTGTAGCTATTTCCCATTTAATTATACAGGCAATGCTTATTTAAATGTTCGTGTAAATGTGTTGAGTGCTATACATTGAGATAGTCCCATGTCCATTTACATCTCTTTAGCATGATGGCAAAATTGTGTGAAGAACAACAAAAATGAAAATCACATGTATTCAAATGGGCAGTGAAAACAGTCCCTTTGTTTTTTGGTCAGCACCATGGACAGAGACAACACCATGGCTGTTATAGGTTCTGCAAGGGGCCCTACTTTAATTACACAAGTACAACCAGAAATGTAAGACACAGACTAGGTGGGAGTCTCTGAACAAAGGGCAAATTTTGTTTCAAAACAGTAATCAACATTACATATAAAATAAATTAAACACTGTGTTAATCAATGAGTCAGCCAGTCATGTCACAGTGCCAGCTGTGCAGAGTGACAACAAAAGTCTGACAAATGAAAATATGCTTCTTCTTTATGTTTGCTTCATTTTTCCTATTAATTAAGCAGTTCAGAAGTACCTCGAGAATACACAGTCTTTTTTGCGAATACTCTATAGCAGATAATAAATTATCGTGTCATAAATAAATATTTAAGTGGTTAATTTCTAAGATAGTGTGAATAATAAGAAAACCTTAACAGTAACACACCTAGATGGCTTTATTACATCACCTTCTGAAGAGGAGTTGGAACCCTGAATAATCTGTATTACCCTACCAGTGTACCTTACCAGCAACTTTTTTCCATCATAAGTTTGTTTCACAAGTCTGTGATTCATGAAATAACCAATCAATTACTAATACAGATTAGGGTATTATTAACAGAAGAGTCAAATAGTTATGTGACTTTTTCTTATTCATAATTCCTCTCTTTGACATGCACATACAGTACATTAAGATAGAATTCAATCTGCATCTCAGTGCTGGACCATCTTCTGAACAGTTGAACTCTGCCCTTCTCATTTACACCAGGATACAAGAGATCGTATTAGTAAGAATAATGGATGGCATCATTGCATCTGAAAACTCATAATGTATTAGCAGTGGAGATCCAGATAATGGACACATAAGTAGAGATGCTTTTAATGGAAGTAGAGGAAAAGATAAGCAAAGAAAGAATGCATAACATTCTTCTTTATGTGTTCTGACTGCTGATAGTTTCTTTTCTCCAAAAAACAAGACCACAACTTGAATCACAATTAGTTGCTTCTTTCCACTCTCATAAAACTAATACAACATCAAAGCACCTCCCTGCTGCACACAGAAATTGACTGACAATGGATTCATAGTGACAGAGAGAATGTGTTAAAGTAGCAAACAGCAGGAGAATATTTGTTCTGAGTAGGAGCAAAAACAGAATCATGGCTGAGTAGATTAACATAATATGGTGCTTAATATAGTAACATGTTCATTATTATCACCAGAACTAGAACACTATGGAAGCAAGATTTTGACTGTACCAGTACCAGTTATGTACCAGCTATGATTTAGTACATACTGTGTATCCTGATAACACTAAATACAACTACATTTTTCAACTATTTGACTATATCCTAAATTTTAGTCTGTGTCACAATTCTAAAGGATATAATTTAGCTGCTTTAAATCAACTCTGAGTTGTCTCCAACAGTCTACATTATAGTATGAGCATTGGTGCAGAAGCCATTGTGTGATATCAAAAGCATTTAGCACTACTTTAACAAATTACAAGTATGAGCAGCAAAAACTTTGAATCACCAGTAAGATTTACCTAAATCCCAAAATTTTTTTTTTCTTTTTTCCCCAAGATGTTTAGGTATTTCTAAACATCAGTTATCTTGTACATTCAATATATCTTGTCCTCCCAGGTGCAATTCTTTATGTACTCAACATAAATGCAATCTAGCAGTCCCACAATGGAGAATGATGCAGCTGGCCCATTTGATGAGTATTCTTGAGTAGTTTTCAATCAACTTACACAGTTACATTGTAGTTACATAGTGTTACCCAAGGAGGCATACAGTATACAGGGAGAAATCAAAATGAGAGCTACTTCTAAATATGAGGTTCAGTCACTAGGTTACATAAAAATCCGTACTTGTTATATATTGCACATACCTCCTCAAGCCTTGTGCTATGCCATCTGGAGTCTGTCGGAAAATAAACATGTTGGAAATTATACATAAATCTTTTTTCCTCTCCTCTTGTGACCCTAAAGTATCCATAATTCATTTTCATTCAGGTCAATTAAAACTATTTGCTTGGCAGAGAGCTGTGTATTTCAGAATCACCCAGTTTGAATAGCCTGGAGATAAACAGAAAAGTAAATAGACATACAATATAAATCAAATTAATATTCATTAAATACTTATTGAGGTGGGGCTTCTTCTAATATCTTTGCCACACTTCATTTGCACTCTAATTAACACTCATTTCCAAGGCTAAAAGAGCCTCAGAGCCAAATAAACCATTTACTGTAGTTCATGTAAAGAACTCTCTAGTAAAATAATAGATATAGATATAAATGAATACATTGTCTTTGTTCTAACTTTTCTTTGCATAGCATAACTTTAGAAAAATTAAATGACTTTATTTGGGACTAATATATACATACAAACAACTATATGTAGATTAAAGGATTCAGCTTTGGTCAGCTCAGGTCATGATTTGTGTATGCTGTGATTTTGTTAGATTGTGTGTTTAAATATTCAAACAATGTGTATTTGCATAGCAACAGCACTGTGAAAAACTGAAGAGACTGATGTATCATGTAGACCGTGTTTGGTGTTGGGTTTTATGTTAAGAGTTTATCGAGCTCTGTTTTTTCTTTATGTTTATTGCTTATTTTGAAAGTGTTGCCTTCTTTGGTGTCTTTGGTTGTATAAATTGCTTTGTTTTCCCTCCCTTGTAACTGTTTGCTGTGATGTGCTAATCATGTACATGATATCAGTGTGTTGGACAGAGAGGCAGATGATTGGATACCTTGATGAACTCCTTTGTTTGCTCGTCTAATCACCAGCAGATGTTCTAGAATTAATGTACTTCCCACAGTATTTAGGGGGAATTGTGGCCCTTTCTAACCACAAAGTCTTTAATCAATGCAGCAACGTGTGAATGTGGAATGAATAATATTTGCTTCAACTACATCATTTGATGGAAAAATAACGACTACTTCCTGCCAACAGCACAGAGCAATTTCTCCTTGACGTTAGATGAAGCTTGACATGACGCGAGTGAGTGCAGTCTAATTACTCCTATGAGATGATATGATCAACACACCTGAATTAAACAGTGCATGCTGGTTGCCTCACCAACACTGAGTTCTCTCTCACCCAAGTGCACGCTCCACTCTAATGTCTACGTGCATTAGCAGCTTCTCAGTACCAAAGTTTACAGTGCATTCAGGAGCAGCATGTTGCCTCACAGTCACCAATACCCACAGCATGTCTGTCCACGTGATCATTATTCCTACAGTCACAAACAGCCAGACTGAGCCTGTTTCACTGCTGCGTGTCAGAACTGTGAAAGAGCAACAGACAGGGATGTGGGCTAAAGACAGTAGACACAAACAAAACACAACTCAGCAGGAAACCAACCAAGATGAAAGCAATTTGAGAAAACACTTCTGTTCAATTCAGGACTCCTAAATGTAGAAATGCAGCACAAGACGAACGGCGACTTTAGATTATCCCATGACCGTTTGTCCTTGTTTAGTCATTGGAAAAAAAAAAAGGTTAGGAAACACAACCTCTCATCTGAAGCTTACATTAATAATAAATCTGAATTTGGAAAATTCACAACATTACAGGAAAAACACTATAAAAAATAATGGAAATTACTTTAAATTGTTCCCAGACTGCCTGATGCAATGCCAAAAACCTAGCAACTTCAGTCCAGCAATTAGGATATATTACTAATTATATATTAATATATTATTATTATATATATATTCTTATATTATGTTAACTTATCTTATCAAACACTAGGACTATAAATGTGGTGTGTCTCCCTCAAATTACCTCAGATAATACTGCAGTGTGGCAGAGCTTCTAAACTTGTGCCAGGATGTTTTTTCAAAGGCAGGAAAAACCAGAGAAAACATGCACAATCATGACGAGTACTGTACATATTAGCTCCACACAGAAGGGGCCTATCGGGGTTTGAAACCATGACTCTCTTGCTGGGAGTCACAATGCTACTTCCCCAAGTTTCACATGAATAGGATTTTTGTTTTGGGAAAAATCTGAGATAATTGGTATGAATTTTTTTATTAGAATTATTATTATTTCTAAGATCAGAAAGAGAACACTGCAGCATAATTAATCATTACCGGTAAGTTAGCATGCACATTACAAAACACAGTGCCCTCAAGGTTGATAATGTTATCATTTGCACCTATAATTGCACCTGTAGTTTACACATGCCAAATTAAACTGCCCTCACTGTGGGAAAATTCTCCTAACGAAGGTCCATGTCCACTAGTAAAATGTGGTCCTTTCAGAAAGCCAATGGTGTTTTTCCTATGAAGCTTAGAGTTGATGGGTCCTTGTTGTAAAACCTCCCTCAGCACACAATTTTCTGCTATGCCCAGAGAACTGTCAGTTGAAAATAGTTACATTTTTTGGAACACCACTGCGGTGCTTAATGTCATGCCTCCCTTCTAAACCAATCAAAATTTTTAAAAAAGAGACTCAAAAAGGTCAAGTATGAGATTCTAAATTTTGACTCTTCTCTTCACTAAGGTGAAACATTTTAAGCCTTTTGGTATTTTACATTTCATGATTATGACTTATAGCTAATTAAAAATAAAAAAATCCAGAGTCTGAGATGTACAGAAATACTGAGATGTACAGAAATACTTGACTGAAGCTTCTATAGCATAAATTGCTATATGAGTGTAATGTGGCATTGAGGGGATCAGCTTGTGGCACTGATGAGATTTTATTAAAGGCTGATAGCGACCTTCAGATCATCTGTACTTGTTGGGTCAGGTGTTTCTTGTCTTCCTCTAAACCAGGGGTGCCCATACTTTTCCAGCTTGCAAGCTACTTATAAAATGACTGAGTCAAAATGATCTACCTACTGTAAAAATGCAATATATATATATATATATATATATATATATATATATATATATATATATATATATATATATATAT
>VUQH01090572.1:21393-31710 GCA_015106775.1 Etroplus canarensis | reverse complement strand
TTACAAAGTCTTGAACAATCAGGCCCCATCCTATCTTAAAGAACTCATTGTACCATATTTTCCCAGTAGAGCACTTTGCTCTCAGAGTGCAGGTCTACTTGTGGTTCCTAAAGTTTTTAAAAGTAGAATGGGAGGCAGAGCCTTCAGCTATCAGGCCCCTCTCCTGTGGAACCAGCTCCCCGTTTGTATCCTCTCTAACTTTAAGACTAGGCTTTTATGATAAAACTTATAGTTAGGGCTTAGTTATGCTGCAATAGGTTTAGGCTGCTGGGGGGGCTTCTTATGGTGCTGGGCATTTCTTCTCCACCCACCTCTTTTCACTCCCCATGCATTAATTTGCTGCTGCTGCTGCATGTCATTAAATGTTGTCTTCTCTCTCCCATAGTCTGTGTCTTTCTTTGCTCTCCTTTCTCTCTTCTCTCCCCCTTCATGCCCAGCTGGTCGAGACAGACAGCTGCCCCGCCCTGAGCCTGGTTCTGCCGGAGGTCTCTTCCTGAGTTCTTCCTTCCCACTGTCACCAAGTGCTTGCTCATAGGGGATCGTCTGATTGTTGGGGTTTTCTTTCTAATACTGCCGGGCCTTTACCTTACAGTGTAAAGCATCTTGAGGCAACTTTTGTTGTGAATTAGTGCTACATAAATTCAATTCAATATTATTTCTTCATTTACAAAGAAAGAATAATATAACCTTTCCAACGGCACCAGTGAGTAAAACAATTAAATGTGGACTATTGAATATTAGGTGTCTCTCTCCTAAGTCCTAATAATTGATCAACACATTGATTTGTTTTGTCTCACAGAAACATGGTTACAACAGGAAGAATACATCAGTTCAAATGAATCAACCTCCCGAGTCATAGTAACTATAAGAAGCATAAACTTGAATTGAATTAAATTGATCTCAGCTGAATTAGATTAATCTGTCCTGAATATGACTGTTTTTAATCCTCCTTCACTTCTCAGCCGATTTTAATTCTCATCAGTTTGCGAAATACAGCCAACCAATAATAAGAAAACTGAGCATTTGTTGTTGTTTATTTACTCCAGATACTAAAATAACCATGAATTCTGATGAATTGTGAGCTCGATGAGCTGCTACGTCACTGACTCATTTTAAGCCTCTTCTAGAATGGCGCCAACATAGATTTATGAAGCTCAGTGACAAAGTGACAATGCGAAAAGTAATAATGTGGACAACTTTGCCACAAATAGGCAGAATATATCTAGTTAATTTATAAATTACTGGAGGAGTATTTAGATTTAAATTAAATTGTATGCTCACGTGTTTCTGTCATGATTCATATGTGCAGACATTAAGCTTTCTTTGTTTCAGTTAGTCGGCAGATTGCTGCAAGAAGCAACTGGCTGGAATTTGTTTTGCATCAACAGCATAGTTCTTTTCAAATTAGATTAAGATCCACCTTAATTTTTCCTCTCTACAGAATCTTTATTCGTTATTGTGATTAAAGAGTAGATGTAATACTTTTGGCTGCGACCCATGAGCTTTAAATTCTGCTCTGCTAATAATTACTCTTTAGCTCAAGATATATAAATGGGTCTGGCACACTGAATTAGGCTGTAATGGACTCAAACACACACACACATGTGCATACATGTACAATATGTACAGATGTGACTTGACTTAAACCATAACAGATTCTGTTGATTCATGCATGCTTCCTTCAAAACACAGACATGCCGTTACCCTGCAACCCCTCGGTGTGCCGAGCTAGTCAGCCTCACTGTCTGTGACACATAACAGAGCCGCTCTGTCTGCTTCCTATCTCTTAAATGCACACTCAGAAAAACATACACAAACACTTGAAATGGTGCACACATGCTCTCTGCACAGAGGGGCGGCAGAATTGGGCCAGAGTAAGCGAATGTAAATGCGTTTGCAACACGGAGATGGAGATATAAAAAGATAATTAAATAGAGTGTTGGATAGGGATATGGAGAGTGTTAGGACTTGGAGGTGACGGGATACAGGGGGTGATGGGTGGAAGGCTGGAGGGAGGCCGGTTGGACGAGTAAGGACAGGGTGTCTGCTTTATCTCCCCGTGCTGTTTAAGACTGTTACCATTTATGGTGGAGCTGATGGAATAGTTGCGCGTCTGCCAAATATGTGACACAGCCCATAGTCTATTTACTTGGGAAGGTCAACCTCTTTCTCACTTTACATAAGAAACTCCCCTCCGCTCATCTATACGACCACAGAGACGGCCTGTCACTCTCTCCTCTGCATCCTTTTTCTTCAGCTTCCCTGTCAGTCTCTGCGCTCCCTCGACTAACGGTGCTGATACCAAAATAGTTTGAGTACAAGTTAAGAGGCGCAGAAAAGGCAGAGGTGTCAAGGGAAAAGCGGTGGTTTAAATGCATGGTTCCTGTTTTGGAAATCGGTGTTGCTGTTAAAGTGAAAGCTTTTTAGCACTGACATGAATATTGATTTTGCGTGTAGCTATTACATGAGCACAAAGTGATCTGAAGCCACTTTAGGGTCACTTGCGCTATGTTTCCCATAGGCACCATTTTGACTTTGTTAACCTTGAAAGGAAAAGCACATCGAGTTGGGCTTTGAACTTCTGTGTGCTAAGAAACGACAAAGTACGTTGGTGATTGTACAGTATGCCTGTGTTTAATCTTGTTTTCTCACTTTATGAGGGTAGGAATGGAAGTAACGTGGTCCCACAAAAGTGCGTGAAATGTCCAGAACCTCTTAAAGAACCATTGTGTCAGATTGAGTGCCATCCATCTGTGAAAATGCAGATTGCAACAACTGAATACTCCCCTGCCCCCCGTTTCCAAAAGTGTTGGGAAACCTGAGGTGGTCGGCAGGAAACCACAGTGGAGCCTTCCAAAACTGCAGCCACAAGTATTTCCAGTCCAGAGGTTCATGTATGTAGACATAATTAGGATTTAGAAATTCAGTTGAATAAAATAGGATTTAGGAATTAAAAGTTCAGTTTTTATAAAGTAATATATTATGGCATTATGATAGCATTTTGTGGTAAACATTAGCTAGCTGATTTAGATGCTGATGCAAGCTATGTGAATGTATTGTTCCACATTTGCAGAATGAAGAGTTCATCGCATCACTGGTGTGGAGGTTAGAGGAAACAAAAATGTGACAGCCACTATTTGAATTGTTTTGTCCATTCTGAGCTACTGTAGAAACATGGCAGTTGGTACTGCATAGTAACTCCTATGGAATGGGACCCACTTACATTGTGTGTGTGTGTGTGTGTGTGTGTGTGTGTGTGTGTGTGTGTAATATACAAATAAATTATTACACAAAAATTATTATCCTCGAGTGATTTTGTATAAATATGTATGTAGGACTCAATTTCTGATAACAAATCACATCAAATCTTACCCACTGGTTCTTTTATAAGGCATTACATTATGATCTGTACAGTATGACATACCTCATACAGATCTGTGCTTTATCCTTGTCTGGCCCCTCACTGGAAAGAGACTTCCAGTCAGTCAATCCAGAGTGACTGTAGTCTTAACCCTCTAAGGCCTCTAAGTAAGTCATCACAGGTAGTAAATCTACCCCAATCCTATAATTTAGAGAAAGCCTAAACATACTTTTTTTGAGCAAAAAATGTAATAGTTTTTGATGTATATTAGGCAGAATGATCGTCTTCTTTGCTCCAAGACTTGTTGCCAAGAGAACAATTCAATAAAGACATGTTTTGATACTCAAGGGTTAGGGCTGTCACTGAAAATGACCTAGACGATACTGCCCTGAAGCACCACATGTGGAAGTTGTCATGCTTTGTTTATCCAACAGCACTGTGGTCTTGAGCCTGTGGCTCCAGAGCCTCTTTGCCGATCTCCAGTGGCTCCCTGTGGCTTTGGAAAAAAATGTAGATGCATAGAATTAATTATATCAATTGACATTGCTGTAAATAAGGTCCCCAATTCTGAAAATGTGTAGCCTATATGTCAAATTTATTTACAAATGTGTTAATATTTAATCAACTAAAATTTTCATAATAGCCTATGTTGCCTGGTGCTCTTTTCTGTTAAAGCTGCTGAACTTTAATAGTGGTGGTTAAGATGGATGAAAACACATAAAGGACTGGTCTTGAGTGCCCCTAGTTATGGATTCCAAATCTAAAAAAAAAGTCACCAATGAAATTAGAGGATTTGACAGTGTGTGGTTGTTTTGACTGCAAATACATTTGCAAACAACTACAGCAAATGAAGACTTCAGCATACTGAGCTACACTTCAGTCAAAATGAAACTGAAAGTGGCTGTTTTTATGGCAGTTAGGCTGCTTCATTTTTTAAAAATTATTATCAGAATTATTTTCATGTAATTAAGATTCAAAGCAGCCTTCATAGACTTAAAACTGCTCTGTTTCAAAGTAGGTCTAAGTAGGTTCTTACAGAATTTTTTCTTCAAAGTCAAAGTTATTGTGTCAAAAATAAAAGTGAACAAATTCTGTCATTTCTATCATAATTTATTTAATGCAACAAAAACATAGTAAATAATCATAAATAGCCCCCTGCAGAACAGTCGTGCGTTAAAAGATTTTGCTTATCTACACCTAGTAGCAATGTTGACAGGCTAATTTATATCTCTTAGACTGGATCACCTTCATTATGAGGCTCAATTATCGTTTGTGGCTCTATGCAGATTTTTTAGTCAACAATTGCTCGAAAATTGCTCTTCTGATAGTAAAGATTTCTGGCCCCTGCACCAAGCAATGATAATAATAACTGATGATGACTTAGGCTACGTTCACACTGCAGGCAAAAGTGGAACAAAAGTGATCCCTATCTGATTTTTTATGATATTCTGAAAAGCACAAGTCTAACATGGCGGTCACATTTAAATTATAATGTGAACAACCACACAAAATAATCGGATGTCAGAAAAAAATCAGAATTGAGCATTGAGACCTACTGTGTGAATGTAGCCTTAGACCTCAGAGAGTTACTGCCTCTAAGCAACATATGGGGAAAGTTGTAATGCTTTGTTTATCCACCAGAAGAAACAGTGATAATGGAAGCCAGAAATCTTTAGCTTTAACCTCTGAGGTCTGAGCAGTGATCCCTGATATCCATGACCCCAAATCTGGGCAGTCAGAATATGCAATTTTTGGTTTTATTAAATTGTTCTCCCAAGTCTTGGCAATCACAAAGAATAAAGACGCTCATCATTCTAAGTGACACACATCAAAAACGATTCACTATTTCCAAAGAAGTCTGTTTTGACTTTCAACAAAATAAACTCAGGGTAGGATTAGGTTAGGGGAAATGATCTCAATGAAACCCCTTCGCTCTGTCTACCAACTGGTCAGTTGAATGGGGAATCAAAAGCTTCCATATCATCCCCTTGCCACAGCTAACCTTAAAGATCTGTGGTTGGTAGTTAAAATACCATCATTCTCCAAATTTGGGGAGGAAAATGGGTTAGGTTTATGCATTAGGTGGAATCACTGAATTTATGGTGTGTTAGTGTTAGTGTTCAGACCCCTGGTTAGGGCTAGCCAAAAAATCCAAATCACCTATGATGACCTAAACCTCAGACTGTTTAAATCATCAAAGTAATAAAACTTATAAAAAAAAAAAAAACAAAACATCGATGCTGCTAACAATATAAAATAGTGGATTTTGATATCAAAACCATGTGGTTAATTTTAGGGAAAGATGGCGTGTATGGACCCCCGACTATTATAGGACAGATTTAAAAACTGTGAACTGTTCTTGTCTCCTTCAAAATAAAAGCAACCTTCTGTACTGTAGGTGATGGAATTAATATATAGTGTGTTTATGCATGTCGGACACCTCTTTATTGATTGCCCCGTCTTTCTCTGTACATGTACATATTTTCTTCTCCCCTGCCAAACCAGGACAGACCGTGGAAAGACCCTCTCGCTGTGTTTCTTGTTCAAACCAGAGACAATATTTACTCAGCTTTTATCCTGCCTTGGCGGAGGAATGTAGAGTTGGCATCTGAAGACACTGGCCACACTCCAAGACAGGCCTAAGAAAAGTGTTTTTCTAATTTGTATGCTGGTAAGACGGGGAAGGCAAAACAACAGCTCCTAATCCCGGTTTATAAAAGGAGGGCTTTTCCAGCCCTGGAGGCCATGAAATCAAACGGGGAGAATCAATGATGTGATCAAATGATGGCTTCAGTTATTTCCTGGTTCAGTGAGATGTCAAATAACATGCTGCCTGTATTTAGAAAGTTCTCCTTTCTAGCTCCTGCGCTGGAGCTGCCAGTTCATCCCTATCGCGTTGTTCCTTAGTGCTCTGGTTTCAGTCTTTATTTTGGCTAGGAGAGCAGCTGTTTATGCAGAAAATATTCGTTATCGTCAGTTTGTAAGGATGACATGGCTGACAGGCACAAAAAAATGTGTTTAGTGGTACAATACAAAGATAAATTTGACAAGCCAGAGCACACTTGAGGATAGACTCGCTTGCAACATATGTGTAGGCAAGAGCAAATAACCAAGTGGCAATACCATGATTATATATTAGCATAAATTAAAGTAAAAGATGTAAATTCATGATAAAAAAAAAACAACAAAAAGGAATATCTCATAATATTCTTGCTGGGGGAAAACATTAAAACTACTGCTGATTAAAGTCTAGATTCTGTAGCCTCTGTTTGAAATCGCATTTAGTGCATTTAAGATTGACAGCTCATAGTTCCCTTTAAAGAAGAAAACACACAGTTGGATGATTTAGAAAATGCTAGTTTTTAATAAAACCTTCTTCTTTTTCATCTATTGGCTGCTCCCTTCAGGGCTCACCACAGTGGATCACCTGCCTCCATCTGACCCTAACGTTTGCATCCTCTTCTGTCGGGCCAATCCTCTGCATGTCCTCCTTCACCACATCCATGCACTGAACAGAAATGTGTGTGCCTTTTATAAGCAATTATCATAATGTTTTATAGTAGCTTACAGAAAACCCTATCGACACTTGTGGTCCAGTTACAAATAAACAAACAAACAAACAGCTTTATACATCCCCAGATGGGGGAATTCCAAATTACCAATACTCTTATTGTTGTTATATACACGCACACACTTTTACATCCAACATGCAGTGGTGAGGGAGGTTGGTGAGGGAGGCTGCCCATTGCAGGCACCAGGGAGTAATGCAAGGGGTTTGGTGCCTTGCTCAGGGGCACCTCGGCAATGCTCAGGTCCACCTCCACATGTGCGGGTCTTGGGTGGCCGCAGGCGGGTATCGAGCCGCGGCTCCCTCCGCAGCTCTCCAGCTACTAAATCCCTCCTCCGACGCACTGAGCCGTCACCGCCCCTTGATGTCACACCAACCCTCTGCATGTTCTTCTTCACTACATCCATGAATCTTCTCTGTGGTCTTCCTCTTCTCCTCCTGCCTGGCAGCTGCATCCTCAACATCCTTTGTCCAATATATCCACTATCCCTCCTCTGAACATGTCCAAACCATCTCAGCCTTGCCTCTCTGACTTTGTCACCAAACCTGAGCTGTCCCTCTGATGTACTCATTTCTAATCCTGTCCATCCTGCTCACTTCCAGTGAAAATCTCAACATCTTCAGTTCTGCCACCTCCAGCTCTGCCTCCTGTCTTTTTGTCAGTGCTACTGTCTCCAAACTGTACATTATAGCAGGTCTCAGGTCAGCTCAAGTCCTTCAGTCCATTCTCCCAACACCCAAACAGGCAGGCAAACAGCCCTCCTGCTTTCCTTGCAGGCATTGAATAAGAGCCAGGCTTTCAGATTGTCATTCACTGTGGCGTCTTGAGAGCTATAGAACCAATCGAAATGTGGGACATTGTCTCAATATGTTGTGCAGTCTCACACATAGCAGGACATGTGGCCACGCTATACAGGTGTCTTGCCAAAAACTGCTTTTTTGTGTATTGAACAGTCATAATATGCAAATTACCCCAAACAGGGGCGTTTCCAGGATTTTTAGGGGAGGTCATTTGGAAATCTGAAAATACACCCCTCTCCCCCAAAAAAGCATTTGAAAACTGGTTAAAATTGTTCCATTATAATGACTTTAATGTTCACAGACCTCCTTTTTCAGTAAACACATATTATGAGGCATAGCTGCCCTGTAACATTGTGGTGGCCACAATGAAGAAAAAGTTTAACATCAGGGGTGTTTTTCAGGATTTTAGGAATGGGACAGGGGGTGCATGAATGAAAAAAAAAAATCAGAATTTATAATTGTTTTAACAGACTCGTCTTTTTCTCCATGAATAGTTACTATTGCTCTTTGATAAGACCTGTATTTCTTATTCCATTAGTAGATGTAATAATCAATATAACAGTCAGTGAACTGGTAGCTGCAGCCCTAAGCTGAACATTCAAGCTTGCTGTTGAGCTCAGTTTCAATCTCACAGACCAATCTAGGCTGTAAAAATAAGAAACATCTATTGTGGCCAGTCTCTTTGAAAGAGAAAGCTTGGCAATATCAGCAGTTAGCAATCAAGAGCAGGATGTTGCAACAGGTCAAAACCACCCCATGCCTCCCCCTCTAGACACGCCCCTGACACCAGCTTTGTGTCCCTAGTGATAGGCACAGATTTGTGTTTGTAGTCAAAGATGTGTTTGCAGTTTCTAATATAATTATGCATGAAAATGGCAGTACTACTTAATATTACAGTTTATGATGTTGGTATGTGCTTGGTGTGTTTAATAAGATTGCTTATATTATAAAAAAAACTAAACAGGAGAGGTTAAAATCAAGAAATGATCTCTTTTGCAAAGTATCTTATTGTACCTACACTGTGTCCTACAGTATAATGAGTCCTCTCCTTTTTTTGCCAGTTAAAATATCTTTATAGACCTCATAAGTCACTGTTTTTTTTGCCAAAAAATGATTGCAGCTTCTACCTTCCAATCTTGCAGATCAGTTTTTGGCAGATGTTCACTTGTTGGCACGACTCTTGTCCCCCTTTTATCTTCAGAATTGCCTTAATTCTTTGTGGCACAGATTCAGTAGGGTGCTGGAAACAGTCCTCAGAGATTTTGATCCGTAATAACATGATAGAATCACACAGTTGCTGCAGATTTCTCAGCTTCTCATACATGACGCGAATCTCTTTTGTCCACCATACCTCAGAGGTGCTCTACTGGATTGAGATCTGCTGACTGTGGAGGTCATTTGAGTGTGTCGTGTTCAAAAAACAGTTTGAGATGATTTGATATTTGTGACATGGTGTTTTATCTTGCTGGAAGCAGCCATCAGATGATGGGTATATTGTTGTAAATGGGTTGACATGGTGATCAACAACACTCAGAGAGGTAGCTGTGGTGTTTAAACAGTGTGCAGTTGGGGGGGCCTAAAGTTTACCAAGACAGAAATCCCACACACTCTTATACTACCAATACCAGCCAGAACTGTTGATACAAACCAGGAAGGATCCATGCTTTCATGTTGTTCATGCCCAATTTGGACCCTACCATCCCAGTGTCACAGCAGAAATTGAGACTCATCAAACCAGGCGGCATTTTTCCAGTCCTCCATTGTGCAGATATGGAGAGTTAATGGGAATTGTAGTTTCAGTTTCCTGTTCTTAGCTGACAGGAGTGGCACCTGGTGTGGTCTTTTGCTGCTGTAGCCCACCGGCTTTAAGGTTCAACGTATTGTGCATTCATAGATGCTCTTCTGCGCTCTGGTCCTTCTCTGAGCTCTGGCATCAACAAGGCATTTTGGCTTGGAGAACTACCACTTACTGGATGTTTTCTCTTTCTTTGGACCATTCCCTGTAAACCCTGAAGATGTTTGTGTGGGAAAATCCCAGTAGATCTGCAGTTTCTGAAATACTCAGACCATCAACCATGCTATGTTAAAAATCATTTAAAATTGCTTTTCTTTGCCATTATGATAGTGTCTCCGTATTGTAGTGGTTTCCACATTTGCCCTACATGCAAAAGGTCCGTGGTTCGATTCCACACAAGCCCCTCGCACCATGGAGGGTTGCATCAGGAAGGGCATCAGGCATAAAGCCTCTGTCAAATTACTAATACGGATTAATCCACTGTGGCGACCCCTTGGAGAGAATACAAGGGAGCTGCCAAAGGTACATTTCCTTGCCGTTATGATGCTCAGTTTGAACTTTGCATTTACACATCCAAATGCATTTAGTTGCCATGTGATTGACTGATTAGGTATTTGCAATAATGAGCAGTCTAACAGGTGTTTCTAATAATGTGGAACAAAGATGAAAGAAGTCATTTTGGATCTTTTTCTTCACTCCCTCAAAATCCAGCATGAAATTGCTTGTCTCATGTTTAGTCTCCCAAAACAATTGGGAGACGTGAACGTCTGTTCACGTTAAGGCTTTGATAAA
>VUQH01090569.1:0-22587 GCA_015106775.1 Etroplus canarensis | reverse complement strand
TCGGATGTTGTGGACGCCGGGACAGTTGTGTTTGTGTTCGAAAGTCGGAGGTTCGAGGACGACCAGACGCCGTTGTAGCTCCGTCCACGGACGAGGCTAACTGGCGATCCGGTGGCGTTGTTTTTTTATGAACTGCCGGACAGTGTCCGGGAGCCAAAGTTTTTGGTTTCCGGGGGGAGTATCGTCGCAGGGCTGATGCTGCGGATGGGCGGTTTCTGGGAGCTCCGATCTCGGCTTGCTGTGTGGACCGGGACTTCAGTCCTCAGCATCGCCTGATGCCAGTGGCCGGGGAAGAGGACATCGCGGGCGGGGTGTTGTGCTGGCAGGCCCTGGCCGGCCGGCACTACCCGTGTATAGGGCACCGGGTCCTGGGGGAATGCTATATCATTTCACTGTGTATTTATATGTAGTTGAAATGACAATAAAGTAATCCAGTCCAATCCAGGGTGTACCCTGCCTTTTGCCCTATGACAGCTGGGATAGGCTCCAGCTCCCCCCACATCCCTGAATTGGATAAGTGGAAGAAAATGAATGAATTTGCCCACTTAAGAGATGGCATACAACCTTCCCACAGAACACTGAAATTATCGTTGACAGAGAGAAAGACAGTTAGCAAAAGCAGTTAATTCATATTCAAGTACATTCATAATAGTGCCCCTGCCTGCAATTACATAGACAAAAAAAATTGGCAGACACTCCCTAGGTCCCTCAAAACCAAATATTTCAATGACAGCAGTGACCTCACTACAAAGTATACCTAACTAAATACAACAACAAAACATCCAATGCAAGACTACGACTAAAGCAAACATCACATACCTCTAGGATTTCACCTTGACATATTTCAGGTCCTGTTTTGTTTACCCAGGGAGCAACTTGCACTTGCAAAGCCATTACCTGATGTCACTGAGGAGGAAACAACAGAGGGGAACAACAGCTACCCAGCCTGTCTGAAAATAAAACTAAGATGGCTTATAATGCAGGTGAAATGCAACAGCAGCAATTCTCATTTACTGAAGGGTTACAGCTGTTACCCGTGCCTGTGTGTGTGCGCGCACGCACACCCGTGCTTGCTTGAATTAGAGAAAGAAAAATGATGAAAGGGAGCATAAAGATTGGAATGGGAACAACAATATGTCAAAAAGCACATACTTATAAGCATTGAATCTTTCATTAGCAATGATTAAATGCCATTGCTAAACCTTTACAATGCTTAGGGCTTGATGGAAATGAATGCATACTGCAATTACATTGACTACAATTTAGTTCATTGAATTACAGCATAATTATGATCCTTTGCGATCCTGCTTATTGAGAGCAGAATGACCTTCTACCTGAAACCATTGCCTCTCATATTGTGTTGTTCCTTGACTCCTGCCATCCTAGAGTCTTCTATTAGAGTTTGATATGTCCTTGCCAGTCCTGCATATTTTTCTGTGAACATTTTTCCACTAGGACTATTATGCAGGCTTTGACAGAAAAGAAAGACATGCATGAAAAATGATGGCACAGTAGGAATCACAAACATCACCATCACGAAATATAAAAGCTGACCTTGGAGCTAAATTGAGGAGCATTCTAACTCAGATGCATTGCACTACGAAGAACACTTGCTGCAGTGATTCATTCTGCATCGCAAGATGTTAGACCAACTTAAATGAGTGTCTATATGCCTATACCTTTACATAAGTGTTATTATAAGGTGTAGACATAATGAAATTGTATAATGAAAGTGCTTTCAGTTTGAACAGTGTAAACTGCCTTCATGTTTATCTCATGCCTACAAAGGGAGATTTAAATCATTCAGATTACTTTAAATCTATTTTTGTGCTACTAAATTCAATGTTAAGATATGGAATAGCATTAAAACAACTACAAACATAATGTTTATAGAAATTAACTTAAACTACAGCTTAGCTATAGCTACAGTACAACCAAACACGAAAACCAGTCAGAGGTGAGAATAGGTGTGAGTAAACAAAAGTTTGGACAGGAAATTTAGAGTTTTCCTTTTTTATTTGTCGTCTTTTCCTTGATATTAGAACAATACAGAAAATGTCAAAATACTGAAATGATTTTATGAAGTGCAACTAAGAAATTCTATGATTTGGCCAATAAAAAGCAGAAATGTTGCTGATTTAAATAAAATTTTCTCTTTACCTATTTTATTTGCCAGATTTCTAAAAAGAGCTGCAGGAACAAGTGGCCAAGTTCAAATCAGGTAAGGTTTAGGAGAGTTATACATGATTTTGATCACACCATGTACGTAGTAAACAAAGAGTGTTAAAAATACAGAATCATAAACAGACACTGTTTTCCTTAATGAGAGCTTTATAAAATGTTATAAAATTCTTAACTAGTGTGCCTTGTCGCAGTTGGTGTAGTTTCTTACCTTCTTAATGTGCCTTAGATAATCAATTGTGTTGTGCCACAGTATTCTTCATAAACAGCTAATTATAATCACTGTAATGGAAACACTCAAATTTGAAAAAGTCCACCCCTGGATCTTATGTGAACTCTGTGAACGCAGACCAAGACTCTCCTTTGCTACAGCAGAGAAGTTCTTTTAGAATTAGCAGCCTCAGAAATTGCTCTAACCCTAACAGCACCTCTGATAAGCTCCCACATTAATGTTGATAAATGATAATTGTACTGATAATTTTTATGGACAGAATTTCTAAGTGTACCTTAGGGGCTGAAAATGTCAGATTCGTTAGTCTCAGGATTTCGTTTCTGCTTTTTGATGATGATGTGGTTCAGTCAGCCTCATTGAACAACAATCTCCAGCTTGGACTTTGCAGCCTAGTGTGAAGCGGGAGGGTTGGGAATCAGCACCTCCAGGTCTGAGCCCATGCTTCTCAGTCAGAAAAGGATGGCATGCTCCCTCTGGGTTGGGAATGACTTGCTGCCCCAAGTGGAAGAGTTTAAGTATCTTAGGGTCTTATTCATGAGTGAGGAAAGAAGGGAGTGGGAGATTTACATGACGGTGCGGCATCTGTAGTTATGAGAATGCCATATTGGTCTGTCAAGGTGAAGAGAACTGAGCGTTAAACCAAAGCTGTTGATTTTCCAGGTAGAAATTTAGTGAAGATCTCTGTCGGGATGGGCTCAGAGTAGAGCTGGTATTCCGTCCTATCAAAAGGAACCATTTGAGGTGGTTTGAGCACGTCCAACTGGGAAGAGACACTGTGGAAGACCCTGGACATGCTGGATAGATTATATCTCTAGGCTGGCTTGGGAAGGTTGCGACAAAGATGGATGGATGGATGGACGGATGGATACCTAACATGTGTATGACTTGAAAATATTTACCTAAAAATGGCAATGAAAAGAAACTAAAACTCTTCATGAAACTTCCTCATGAAGTTGGTCTTCAAACTTCATGTTTGCTGAGATATCTTTGATGAATGCATCTGTATTGTGGAGAATTATAAACTACACATCTACTGCTGCTAATGTTCTCCAAACTCTAAAAAGATGATGCTTTTATTGATCTGCAGCTGGCCAGGATGACCTTGCCAAATAACTCCTCAAGACAGAGTGAGCACACAGGAAGTTATGTTTCACAATAAGTTTGTATTGAGTTGATGCACTTACTAAAACCAACAACAGAGAACTGTATAACATCAGCCATTTCAAATAATGTTTTAGCTTCTACTCTACTGCCTTCTCCAACAATTCTGACACCTTTGCTCTTGTCATTATTTCAAACACTTTATGCTGTGAAGCTGTTCTAGACTGAAAAGCTTTTCTGTTCTATCTAACTAGATTTCCAATGCCTAAAAAGAATCTATCTATCTATCTATCTATCTATCTATCTATCTATCTATCTATCTAGGGAGAGAGAGAGAGAGAGAGACAGAGAGAGAGAGAGAGAGAGAGAGAGAGAATGAGAAACATATAAAATTAAGTGTGAGGACCAGATCTAGAATCACTGTCACTGGTTTGAAAAGTACTCCTGCTCCTCTGAGATAGGAAGTATTTAAATTGACAGGCTTAAACTCCTACTGCTAGAACTGGTTGAAGTCAATAAATACTTTCATCTGCTAAAGTCTGCATTTCACCTTCAAGCAGCAGGTAACACAGATAAAGACTAAAAGAGACAGAAGGAACAAGCCGGGGGGGGGGTGCAGAGATGAAAACAAAACACTGTGTACAGCATGGTGTTTCCATTTTTCAAAAAGAAGAATCAATTAGCTGATGATGTGCAATAAAAGGTCAAGTAAATTTTATTCATACATATCAGTAACACAACTGATAAGCTGTATCAAGAAGGTTTGCGATTTGTGCAGCATACAACGCCTTCAGTCCTCAGACCCTCAATCATCTGCTATTCCTGTTTATGTAGCTCAATAATTTTACATCAGAATATGAAGTCCATGCAAAGCAAGCAATGCTACAACACTAAATCAAAATAGTATTACTGAAATAATCCCCAAGGATAATGAGATTTTGCAAGTTAATCTTCACCATGACTTCTGGATTTTATGCTTGGACAAAAATACGGCAGTCACAGCACAATGAGCGTTTGCAGTAAAATGAGTGTTATGGTGATTGTAATTCTATCTGCTTTTGCAACATGCAAAAAAGTGGCTGTCCAGGGAATGGACAATTGCTGGTAATGAAAAAAGCAGTGTGATACTTATGTGTAGGGCTGGAAGAAAATATAGTAATCAGCATATTATTAACACATGGGTAATATACTGTATCTAAATCTTTCTTATGCAACATCAGTTGGTTTGAAAAACACATTATGTGATTTGATGCTGCTGTAATTAGCAGAAAACTTACATAGTGAAACAAATAATATGAAATGAAAATAATTCATTATGTATAAAGCCCTAAATTTAAAACCCGTCTCAGGTAAAGTAAAAATATCATCAGTTAATGTACCTAAACTCCAGAAGCTGCTCTTTTGAAGAAAATCTTCATTAGCAGAAGCTAATTTATAACCTTGATACTGATAACCTTTTAGGCATCTGAAACATGACAACTACACTACCCACTACAACCCTAATTCAAAAAAGATTGGGATGCTGTGTAGAATATAAATTAAAAACACAATGCAATGATTTGCAAAGCTCATAAACCAATATTTTATTTACAGAAAGAACACAGAAAACATATTCAATGCTGAAACTGAGACGTTTTACTATTTCATGAAATACTAGCTCATCTTGAACTTGATGGCAGTACCACATCTCAAAAAAGTTTGGACAAGGGCAACAAAAGCCTGGAAAAGTAAGTGGTACTAAAAAAGAAACAGCTGGAAGAACATGCTGTAATTCATTAAGTTGACTGGCAACAGGCCAGTAATTGAGTGAATATAAAAAGAGCACCTTAGAGAGGCAGAGTCTCTCACAAGTAAAGATGGGCAGAGGATCAGCAATCTGTCAGAAACTGCATCCATAAACTGTGAAGCAATTTCAGGATAATGCTCCTCAAGGTAAACTTGCAAAGTCTTTGAATATTGCAACATCTACAGTATATAATATCATCAAAATATTCTGAGAATCTGGAGGCATCTCTATGTGCAGGAGACATGGCCAAAAACCAATATTGGATGCTGGTGATCTTTAGGTCCTCAGGCAGCATTGCATTGCAAACAGACATGATTCTGTTATGGAAATCACTGTATGGGCTCAGGAACACTTCCAGAAATCATCGTCTGTGAACACAGTTTGCCGTGCCATCCAAACATGCAGGTTAAAGCTCTGTCATGCAAAGAAGAAGCCATATGTAAACATGATCCAGAAAGGCCATTGTCTTCTCTTGGCCAAAGCTTTTTTTTAAAATAGATTGAGGTAAAGTGGAAAACTATTCTGTTGTCAAACTAATTGAAATGTGAAATTCTTTTTTGCGGTCCTGCACCTCCACACTGTCATGATTCTTGAATTTTAGAATCCTGAATTAAGAGTTTTGTATTTTGGACTATTTTGCTGATCGCTTCAGAGATCTTTGTCCTAAATATTGTTTATTATTCATCAGTTAATGTTTGAGTCTCAGTTCTTGTTTCATTTTGGTTCTATCCCCTGTTTGTGTTTGGAGTATTATTGCTATCCTCTCTCTCACTCTCCTCATACTTCTGCTAAGTTTACCCTTGTCTCAGTGTTTTCAGTTATTTTTGCCATTTACTCCTAGTTTTACTTTGGAGCTTTTCGTGTCTTGTGCCTTATGTTAAATTTACTTCCTCCCCTGATTTGTTGTCCTGATTGTCATCACCTATGCTTTGTTTCCCTTCTGTTTCTCCTCAGCAATTAGTCTGTGTATATATAGTATGTTATGGGTATGGGTGTCGGACTAACCGCCTGCAGTCCAGACCAAATAAAAACATTTGGTGCATCATGAAAAGTAAAATATGATAAAGAAGGACTGGAATCCTGTCTCAGACAAGAATCCCACAACATTCCTCTCCCACAGGTCCAGCAGCTGGTCTCCTCAGTTTCTAGATGTTCACAGATTGTTGTTCAAAGAAGAGAGGATGTTACACAGTGGTAAACATAGCCCTGTCCCAACTTTTTTTGAGACATGCTGCTGCCATCAAAGCCAATACAAGCAAGTATTTTTCATGAAATAGTAAAATATCTCACTTTAAACATTTGATATGTTTTCTTTGTTCTATTGTGAATAAAAGATTTGTTCATGAAATCTCCCCTCCATGGATAACCACCTTATCGTGAGCTACGTTGTCGGGGGCACTTGCCCCTGGTACGGTCTCCCAAGACAAAAAGGTCCTGGGTGAAGAGCCAGACTAAGAGCTGTCCAAATGAATCTCCGTCTGTCTGTCCATCCATCTGTTGTCTACTACTTTTCTGGGGGTTCTTGTCGCAGAGGCAACAGTTTGAGCGGAGAAGCTCAGACTTTCCTCTCCCCAGCCACCTCCTCCAGCTCTTCAGAGGGGACACCAAGCCATTCCCAGGCCAACTTGGTGACATAGTCTCTCCAGCATGTCCTTGATCTTCCTTAGGGTTTCCACCCAGAAGGACATGCCTGAAACACCTCAAGTGAGAGGTGTCCAGGGGGCACTTTTGGCATTGTGTGAACCTTCTTGAGGATCCTCGAGAGCTCATGGGAGTTCGCCCAATTAGTCTACATGTGTTTTGTGGATTTGGAGAAGGCATTTGACTGTGTCCTTCGTGGTTTCTTGTGGGGGGGTGCTTTGGGAGTATGGAGTATTGGGCTCATTGCTACGAGCAATCCAGTCTCTATATGACCATTGTGAGAGCTTGGTTCATACTGCCAACAACCAGTCAAACTCATTCCTAGTAAGAGTGGGACTCCACCAGGGCTGCCCCTTGTCCTGTTGATAATTTTTATGGACAGGATTTCTACAGTAGGTGCAGCCAAGGAATGGAGGGTGCCATGTTAGGTGGCAGGTGAAATGAGCTATCTCTGTAGGGTTGCTGGACTCACCCTTAGAGATAGGGTGAAAATTTCAGTTATCTAGGAGAGGCTCAGAGTAGAGCCGCTGCTCCTTCACGTTGAAAGGAGCCAGCTGAGATGTTTGGCCATCTGATCTGGATGCCTCCCACTTGAGGTGTTTTGGGCACATCCCTCTGGAAGGAGACCCCTGGGCAGACCCAGGATACGCTGAAGGAAACCCTGAGGAAGATCAAGGACATGCTGGAGAGACTATGTCTCCCAGCTGGCCTGGGAATGCCTGGGTGTTCCCCCTGAAGAGCTGGAGGAGGTGGCTGGAGAGAGGAAAGTCTGGGCTTCTCTGCTTGAACAGCTGCCCCAGTGGTCCAGACCCCTGGACAAGTGGTAAATAATAGATGGATGGATGGATTAATGAAATTTGCAAATCACTGAATAAACATACCTAGCTTTTCTTTTATTGAATTTGAAATTAGGTATAGCAAAGTACTATAAAAAAAGAATCACTGAACTAATTTTCCCTTCAAGCTCAGTTGACAAGACAAAATAAAGTTTAGTGAACCTCTATTGTGAGGCAGAGCCATGTACATTTATGCCATTCACTATGTGAGTCAGTGCCAAAAGGTACAAAAACATCCTCTAGAGTTGAGCGGATTAACTGATGAGGTAAACATAATTACTGATTAATCATATTTTAAGTAAAAAGGCTATGAATTCTCAGGTTTCTACTGGTGTAAGTATGTGTGAAACAAAACTGAACATCTTTTGATTTTAGATCTTTGGTCAGGTGAAACTAGAGTTGAGGCTGGCACTGACATTTCAAGGGATAGCTTAGGCTACGTTTCCACTGCAGGCAATTCCGATTTTTTGCTGAGATACGATTTTTTTGCATTGTCATTCACATAATTTAAATGTGACCACAATCAGACTCCAGTGTGAACGATCTCTGACCCTGAAGTGATGCGCATGCACAGAAGAAAGCATGAAGTAAATATGGATACTGTCATGTCCCCTGCCTGCCAGCCTGGGAGTCATCCCTTTTTTCCTCTCTCATCTCCTCTGGGGTCAGAATGAGGGAATCTAACTATCTTACTAGCTTTCAGGTGCGTGATCTCGTGGGCGGAGCGGTGTTGCACACCTGGGGGCCACTGGCATTCTGGACCCAGTTATAAACCCTGCAGACCCCTGGAGACTCCGCCAGAGTATAGCTACAGTTTGCGTAGTCAACCCAGCCAGTCTTTGAGACCTGTTTTTATGATTTGCTTGACTTGTTTGCCTTAACCCGAAGGCCGCCCATCTGACCTTTTTCCTCCTCTCCATCCCCAGGATTCCATCTGTACCTGGACCCTGCCTCTCTCGCCTGACCCACTCTCAGCCCATCTGGATTCCCCCCTCTGCCAGACCTAGGATCATTCCCCACCTTGCATATTCTCAGCCAGAACTCTTTGTAAAATAAACCTGCACAACTCTGACTCCTGGTTAGTCTGCTCCTTGGGTCCATTCAGTTAACCTGAAAGGATACTACACATGTCAGCATGTGAGTAAAACTTTACTTTCTTTTCAGTGACTAACTCCATCAACGCTATCTGTCATGCTTGTTTTGTGCATTGTTGACATTTGATCTTGCCACGTCTCACCTCCTCTGGCACAGCATTATTTTTTCTATCTCACTTCAGTGATGGAAAAAGTCAGTGCAACATGACCTGTCAGACAAGGTCGCTTTAAAAAATATCGGATACATATCCTGTTTAAGACCACATATTGAAGTGGCCTGAATCTGATTAGAAAAAAACCAGATCTGGGCTGTCCAGACTGTCATAAAAAAAAATCAGATATGTGTCACATTTTGGCAAAAAAAAATCGGATTTGGGCCACTTTGCCTACAGTAGGAATATAGCCTTAAAAATATTCAGAGTGATACACTGTGCCTTTTACACTTATTTGACAGCAGTAATTGATAAATAGCACATGGATGCCATGTGAAAGTATGTGCAAATGTTGAAACAAGTGAAATATCATATGTACCACACCACTGTGTTCAAGTTTAACAAGCGGATTTATATTAATGATAAAATCTTCAACATTTAACAGTGAAAAACAAGGGAAATGCCTTCTATTTTTTTTGTGAATTTACATATTAAGTTTTAAGTATCAGTGTTTTGTAAAAATGGATACTCCTCAGTAAAACATTTTTACGTTTATCTGCTAAGATGAAACAATAACTAGTTTTTTCTCTTATTTACACAACGCCGCTCTTTCTGCCAAGTGCTCTCCAGCAGGTAAACAAAAGCAGTGCACTTTGAGGAGCACAATAGGATAAGCCTCGTATTTACTACTACCTTAGAAAATTGTTCAGTAGGACAGCACACCATGTTAAGGATGGAGGATTAGAGGTGAGAATTATTAAAACAGGTAGTATTGCAAGTCAGTGATACAGAAAAATAATAATAATACATGTTCAATTATTTGTGTAGTCCCAATTATAAGAGAGCTGACCTTTGCGGGTCAGGAAGCTCTAAAATTTAAAAAGGCCTTGGCATGATTATTTACTGATCAATATTTTTTTAAGGCACTTTATTGGTTTCAATTCATTATTGCTTGGTTTATATGGGTTCTCATAACTAAAATGTAAAAGAAAATCTAACATTGCTCATTTAACTCAAAATAGATCCTTTTGTGATCAGGAAAGACCAAAATATACTTCTAGTAATAAAAGTCAAAAGGAAAACAGCGAAAAAATACAGAAGAGCTACTGGTTTATGCATACGATCTGTTCCCCAAAATGATTAAAAAGAGTAAGAATAAAGGAACAGTAAATTACTGAATTACAAAAATGAGCTTTACTTAATGCTTTGTCATAAATCCTCTCTACTGAATGACTGAGATCCTTTTTAAAATGCCATTCAAAATAATGAGCGTCCAATATAGTATTTCATTACTCTTCACACACTGTACGATTGTTTTTTGGGGAGCAAATATACACTGATCAGCCACATCAAAACAACTGACAGGACAAATAGAGAATAAAATTCAGTAACAGGCAGTTTGGAGCTCTACTGAAAAACTCCTCCTGGTATTCATATATATGTTACTTTGAATACCACCTACTTAAATGTATTTGCAGACCATGTACACCCCTTCATTAATTGCTGTGGCCTCTGTCAGTAGGATAATACACCCTGCCACACTGCAATTGCTGTTTAGGAATGGTTTGAGTTCAATAAGTGTGCAGTTTCTGTAGCTGATCGTTTTTAGAGGAATATTTTTAGTTGTTTGTGCTACCACTTAATACTGACCTATGAAACACTCAAACATAAAAAAGGCACTTAACACAAGGGATCAACCCGTGTTGTGACTACACATAACAGATGATTTAGCAAAGACCTAATTTCAAACTATATTTTCGGGCACTTTGTTACTAGCAGCCTGTCATGAAGACACATTATATTTTCCCATTTCCTTTGTTAAATCCATTTTTAAAAAAATGCAAAAGATAAAGCAATTTGACAGGCACCAACACTGTGACTTCCAAAGAGCTATTAGCTTAAAACTTTAAATATCTCAGTATGGTGTAGTGACTGGACAAGTAGAGGACAAAAGAAGTGGCAGGCCTAATAAACTATCTACAGCAAATGGACAGTATCTGAAAGTCAAGTCCTTAAGAAATAGTAAAAATTCCAGCAAAGGTCTGACACAGGACATGTGAGATGCATCTACTGTGCAGCTACTGTACTCCTCAGAAATAGTCTCAGTGGAAGAGTAGCTGTCAAAAACCATTCTTAAGGAAGGGAAACTGGGAGAAAAGGCTGGAGAATCCCAAATTACATAAGAAATGGACTGAAAATCAGTGGCAATAGGTCTTATGGAGGTTACACTAAGACAGTCTATCATAGGGCCAACCATTGACAACCATGGTCAATTTAGAATTACCAATGAACCAAAGCCTTTGGAGTGTTCAAGGAAGCCAGAGCACCTCGAGGAAACCCACACAAGCAAATGGAGAAAATGTTAACTCCACACATAAGGGCCCCAGCAGGTTCTTTTATTTTGAGGCAACAGTGCTACCTACTGCACCACCATGTCAACCCAGACATTCAGTGTCTCACATTATTAGAAAATTTCATTTTGAGCTTGAGGGAAATATTATTCCAACAGTATATATATTTTCAATACAAGAAACTATAACCATGGGTAAGGCTGGTGACTCGACAGTTGTCCAAATGATGATTATTGATTATGGACATCCTCCACAAGGAGGGTAAGCCACATAAGGTCATTGCTGAAAAGGCTTTGCTGCTTGCACAGTGCTGTAATGGTTGCCTGGAAGAGAAAGGTGTGGAAGGAAAAGGTGCACAAGCAACAGGGATGTCCTCAGCCTTAAGAGGATTGTTAAAAAAAAATTGGGAGAGCTTCCCAAAGAGCAGACTGAGGCTCGCGTTCCTAATAACGAGCCACCCCTGAACCAGAGACAATGTCAGAAGCATCATACCTGGGTTAAGGAAATAAAGAACTGGACTGTTACTCAGTTATCCAAAGTCCTATTTTCATCGCCATAATCATCAAAAATGAAACAAAAGGCTTGAAATATTTGACTTTACATATGAAAGTTTACCTCTTTGAATTAAATTACAAAAAACCTTTTTCACAACATTCAAATTTTTTATGAGATGCACTAGTATGTGAACATATGGACACATATATGGACACAGATTGTCTTAATATTACATGTATGTGACTGCTGTAGAGTCACTGTTCTGTACCTGCATGTTTCACTTTCTCCCCTGGGTCCCCTCTCAATGATCCAGGAACAAGCCATCTGTCATTGTCATTGTAATTAATCTGGTGCTATTTAGTGGATAATGAGATGCTGTCGTGGGTTTTGTGCAGCTTCACTTTCCAGAGACTTGCTTCCTGTCCCTGTCAGAGAGCAAAGACAAGAAAGAATGGACAAATGGGAGAGAAGGAATGCAAGTGGGCCATGCTGCATGATGGCTGCTGATGGTGTACAGATGGTTAGGACATTTATACAACAACATTCACCACCCATGAGAATGCTGCTCACGATACGAAAATCAAGTACTTGTGACATGAGTGCCTAAAGCAGTCAGCAACCTAGACGATTTATGCCTTATGTTCCGTATCAACATACAAAATGTCAAACATGATACCTGTGGAGATTGTTTCAAATGATTTACAACAGTATGACTGCAGTGAGTGGTCAATATTTACCACATTATTTATGGGAAAGGTACCAATTTCACTGAAACTAATCTGAAATAGTCTGAGTACCAACTTGCTCTCAGAAAAATCTTTTGCAATCACATGTGAAAATTAAATGTGGGACTAGAAGGGCTGCTGCTGCTTGGGATGGAAATTGCCCTGCCACATGTAATATCTCATGCTAAGGCATTACTTTCAACGTTTACACATTTTGCCTCCTTTACTCTAAAGAGAATTCATGGAGAAATCCCAATTCTTGGGAGATGAATACATTTTCATTCTGGCAGGGATGGGCGGTGTCAGAACCTGTGAAATTTGACACATAAACACTATACAACCATGTATACCAACACATGGGATTATCTTTATTTATTATCTGTTTGAAGCTTTATTCATATGTCACCACTTTCACATCACTTTAAAATAGATCTGTGAATGAACTGATCATGCATACTGCATACATTAAAAGAAAACTACACACACACACACACACACACAGCAAAGTAATTTGACGGACACAAAAATGGGTGAACTGCCTTTAACAGAACTGCCTTCTTAAAATGTAACATAAAACTGATGACAGCTGTCAAAGAAATAGAGTGAAGTAATGCTACCAACAGAGCCGTGAAAATAGAATGTGATGAAGTTAATGCATGATTTTTGACAGCTAAAAAAATGAAGTTTTTAAACACAATTTACTTTGTTCAGTATGAAAGGAAGGATCACTTTCCTCAATCATGTTAAGTATGGACAGCCACACACCACTGCCATGATCCAATCAACTCAAGAAAATGAGGTGAGGACATGACTAAGCACAATCTGAGCAGAATTTTGAGGGGAAGTACAAATGATCTCTGTAAGCCCTAATGATCATTTCATTTTGTATTATTTACTGCCAAGGAATCCCTTCATGCACATAACTAGACTAATTTCAGTGACGGATTTTACCTACTCACTGTTTACCAACTGTGAGGTGACAAAGTTAACACTCTGTCAAATCAATAACCCTTTCACATAAGCAGTGAATATACCCAAAAAGCCTAAAATAATGTGTAATTTAATAAAAGAGGTAGCTGACTTGTCTATGGCCGACATACCTGAACTCTTGTTGGGTAGAATGATGGTTGACACTGGAAGCTAGTCTGTGGGTGCGGGAGTCAAGCATCATTACTGCGGCCAAGCACCCCAGGTATGTGGTTAATGGCAGTAAAAGAGCAGTGTGCATGTGTGCCAGTTGCTCAATGAGGCTCTGCAATGTGTTGAGAAAAAAATAACGAAAACTAGTGCCGTTCACACCACTGAGCCACAATGTAAAGTGATCATCCAAAGTCATTCAAACATTTGAGCCGAATTCAATTATATCATTAAAGACCTAAGATTCCCATTAGTTCTACATTATGGTGCTTAGAGAAGCTAAAAACGAACCAGATTTCATTGCCCCTTCCAAACTCAATTTTCACAATGGTTTTCTTAGAGTTTTGTGTGAAGATTAGGAGTCATAACAGACTCTGATATCAAGGCAGGCTCCAGTGTGTGTTCTCATTTAATGTGTATGAGAATAAAATATTTGAGGAGGCCTACTAGTATGAAAAAAACTCCAAACTATCCATAATGACTCCAAACAAGGCGGCTTCTTTAAAAATAACAACGCTGCAGGGCAACCATCCTAGGTGAAATGGAGCCTGTGGGCTGATACAAGGTGACATGCACATTTCTTGCTGTTTGTTAAATAGACTCTGTGCATTGCTGTTGCCTGGCATAGGCAGCTTGCTGATGTCTGGGCACATTAATCAGAGTGTCACCACTGCAGATGAGTTATGAATGAGCTACAGTACACTTAGAGATGGGGGCTGCTGGGACATGTACAAACCTGCTGCTACCCTCTTGTAAGTGATGGGGGAGGGATGCTACTGCAAATATTGTGTGCTCAGTTTTTTGGTGTCTGCCATGATGCATTGGACAACAACACAGGGAAGTCTTTGTCAAATAAATCATTCATTTAGAAGCCTGCTCAATAGCAAAAAGACAATTATCTCACAGGATGTATGTATCTTCAATTTGTGGGCACCTTGTAAAATCCACAGTAAAAAATGAGGACAAATCCCAAGCTTTAACCAGTAGTATGTCTTGCATTTACATTTCCTGATATTGAGCTTGTAAATCCAAGCATTAATCAATCTTTGGTTCACAAAGACCCACCATCTGGAACGTCCAAATAACTCACAAGACTATGTTAACACATTTGTTTTGTTTTGTTTTTTTGTTTTTTTAGAATTGCGGGAAATGCATATAAACAAGCATATAATACAGACACTCTGGGAGAAGTTGAAGTACTTGAAGTACTAATCCAAGTAACAAGCAACTCTATGAAGGACATTTCTACCAGCTATTTTTACAGAATGCTATCTGAACCTCATGTCATATTACTATAATCTAAAAAAACATTCATACAGTGGAATAGGAACTTTATTTGAATTTCTATTAGTTATTCTAATGAATGGACACAAGCCCCTCTCACCATGGAGGGTTGCGTCAGGAAGGGCATCTGGCGTAAAACCTCTGCCAAATTACCAATGCCGATTAATCTGCTGTGGCGACTCCTTGGTGGAGAATACAAGGGAGCAGTCGAAAGGTACGTTCTAATGAATGTACTCCACTTGAAAAACCATTATGCAGAACACAAGCAGAGAAAAAAAAGCTGTATATGCTGTTTCCTAAAATGCAGGTGCAAGACTTTGCCTCCACACCTGAAAAAATTAGTATAGCCTTATAAATGATGCATAAATTACACAGTTATTGCCTCTTTCATCTCAGCGTGTTTTACGTCAGTCACGTGATAAGCATCAATGATGGCTACACCAGTCAGATTTTCTTTCATGTATCATTGCTCCCTCCATTTCTCAAATCAGTTAAACCTAAAGTAACAAGGCCTTTTTGAAATTTCAGGTATTAGAAAGTACAGATATTTGTGTTCAAATGTAGGGAGCAAAAGTAAAAAGTTGTCAGGGAAGTAAATACTTAAGTAAGGCACAGATAGCTGAAAACTCTACTAATGTACAGTGATGAAGTATTTGAACTTCATTACTTCCCAACTCTGAAAATCAGAGTAAAACAAAAGTAGTCTGAGACTGCATACCTCCACCAAGGCTAAACAGCCCAATCTCATAATGTTGAAGACTCCTGGGAAAAAAATCCTGGATCCAAATCGCCTCCAGAATTAAATTACTTCTAAGTTAGGTCAAGTCCCACCACTGGTAAAAACTTGGAACCAATTTGTCTGTTACTTTTTGCGTAATCCTGCTAAAAAACAGAAACATGGAAAAAAGAAAAAACCTAAAAAACAAAAACGTAACCTCCTTTGTTAAGGTAAGTAACACAAAATAATAATTCTAATAATGCAGAATGCATTGATGTAGTCTGTGTTTCCCACATAGACAACACTAAATGGCAAATCATTCTGGAGCTTTTAAATGTCAAGCATCTTAATTATCATGCTATAAAAATGCATAACATTATCAGTTGTTATTTGTCCATGGCAAACCTGCTTGACCTTTCAGCGTGAACCCAAAAGAAATATTTGGAAGTCTACTAAACCAACCTGTAGGGCAACGGAGTCAATAAGACAGGTCAACACATAAATCTTGACACTGTGGAGTGTGAAAAAGTGTTTTATCTAATCAGACTCTAAAGACAGAGGACAGCATTGCAAGGTGAGGGCAGCCAATACCTCAGCCTGTAATCTATTCTTCCCCCGTTTGTTGCCGTTATCCTTTGTTTTGTGGGATGAGATGCATGAGGTGATATTGCAGCCATTAATAAGGACAAGGAACTGAATTACATTTAATTGACCTGTATGTAGTGTACCCACAGTCTGGCTGTAGTTAGCACTGCAATTACATACTAACAGCAATTATCCCATTAACGCAGGCCAATACAAAGCAAGCAATAACATATTGATGTCCATTTAACACATGGTATCACAGATAAAACCTTCCATGCTCTGTGATTTTACATATCTAATTCTCATATCCTGAAGCCCTTGCAGCTTTTATCTGCATCCAGCTGGCTGAATATAGTTGGATCTCATTTGGATTGACACCGACTGAATAAATGTCAAAAAGCTCCACATAAACACAACTAGAATCATGTGCACGTGTGTAAATCTACGTCTGTGATGAAAGAATGAAAGAGTAAGTTCAATAAGTTCAGTGTAAAATGTATGTGTTAGACCAAAACAAACCCCATCAGTACAAAATCAATGTGAGGAGACGAATCAGAGCAATGTCTTTATAATCTGTTTTTCCACACAAATTATGAAAATACCTATTACTGTATTTTATTTGTAACTTTTATAAGGTCATTTCTAAGGTCAACTAAGAAAATTATCATATCTGCATGCAGATTTAACGAAACAAATGAAAAATATGTCCAGTCACACATCACCTTTAGTTAGCTTTAGTAGTGCTGTAGTTAGTGTGCTATAGTCAAACAAACTACAGCAATTAAATAATAAACAGCTGGATTAGTGCCACTGTGTGAGATTAGAATAAGACAGTTGAACAACTGATTGTGTGGACTGTGTGTGTGTGTGTGTGTGTGGACTGTGTGTGTGTGTGTGTGTGTGTGTGTGCGTGTGTGTGCGTGTGTGTGTGTATGTATGCACTCGCTCTTGTGTGTACCATGTGTTGCTTTTTTAACTTTAAAGTGAAAACTCACCTCGTCCTTCCATCTCCAGATGAAAGCTACCTTAATGATGCCTGATTATACTTCTTTGAGCTTTGCGTACTCAAAACTTCAAATGAGTACCCATCATCATGACGGAAAAAGAAATGTCCAGACGTTTGAGGATTTTCGTACATTTAGACATTTATCTAACTTTCTGAGCAGGTTTTTTTCATGTTAGAAATACAGTTTGCACTGCACACTAATTAATAAATAGTTTCCACCTAATCTTTACCATTAAACACATTATTAATCAAGTAATGATTCAAAGCTTTTCTTTATAATGTAAACACATAGTACTATATTTTCACAGTACAATTTCATTAAATTGCATATGTGACAAAATAATTTAGTTTAAATGGTCTTATTCATAAATGGGGTAAAATAAAGTAATAAAACCACTTGAAACTACCTTCATTTATCTGCTACTAATCAACAAATTTCCAAATTACATGCAGACTTTAAGCTAACAAGTATTACAGAGGGGCAATTATCAAATTATACATACATATATATATATAGATATAGATATAGATAGATATATATATATATATATATATATATATATATATATATATATATATATATATATATATATATATATATATATATATATATATATATATATAGATATAGATATAGATATAGATAGATATAGATATATATATATATATATAGATATATATATATATACAGTAACAGTCTTCAGATATTATGGGGACCCCCTCTAAATAGTGCTTTGTGCACTGGGGACAGTGATACTGTATCATAATGGAACAGAAATGGGCCTTCTCCAAACTGTTCCCACAAAACTGGAAACATCCAATTTCCAAAATGTCTTGGTAAGCTGCAGCCTTAACATTTGATTTCATAAGAATTACAAGAAAACAGCCCCACAGCAATATGTTGGCTCCACCAAACTTTGCACACAATGCAGTCAAACAGGTAATTCTCATGGCATTCACCAAACCCAGACTCTTCCATCACATGGCCAGATAGAGAAGGGTGATTTGTCACTCCACAGAACATAGTTCCACTGTTCCAGAATACAGTGGCTGAATTCTTTACACAACTGCATCTGATACTTGGCACTGCACTTTATGATTTAAAGCTTGCATGCAGCTGCTCAGTCATGGAAACCCATGCCATGAAGTTCCCAGTTTGTGTATTAATATTATTGTTAATGTTTGGAACCCAGAATCAGCAGAACATTGGTGACTTTTACACACTGTGCCGCATCACTTTAGTGAGCTGTTTGGAATGACCCATTATATCACAAACATTTGTAAAGGCATACCACACCCATCTAAACATAGCTGCAGACCATGTACACTCCTCATCTATCTATCTATCCATCCATCCATCCATCCATCCATCTGTGTGTGTCAGAAACTCCTTGAAGCATGAAAATATCTTTTGTTTACAAAGGCAGATTAGCAGATACATGAGTAACAAAATCATCTTTTGGGGGAAAAGCCTTTGTTTGCAGAAAAAGCAGAAAAAACAGCAAAATATTCTGCCAGAGGAAAAAGCTGCAATATATCCTTCATCAAAACAGTAAATTGATGTCATGTTTACATTTGGGTAATAGAGACTGCTGTCAAACATAAGCCAAGAGAATTTATTCATTAAAATGTACATGAATTCCTGTGTTGCTCAGTTCATTTAAGCATCGTAAAATGATCTGGTTGTCCTGGGCCAAGATCCAGAGTGCAGAAACGATAAAACTTGAGTCATGAAAAATTAATTGTAACAAGGATTCTGAAAAAGGTCTAAATTAAATATCATGCTCTTTCCTCCTTTACTAGGGTGTAGTAAACCCAAACCAAGTCAAGGTCAAAAGATTAAAAATTATGATGATGAAGACTTCTACTTCTAAACAGAATGATACAACTTAATTCTTAAACAAATGGAAAAAAGGCATTTGTTCTAAGCCTCCCTATCAGGGATAAACTGGTTAAGAACTGGAAAGCCCTAAAGAAACTAAACATGTTATGTCTTCTTCTTCTTCTTTCTGCTGCTCCCGTTAGGGGTCGCCACAGCGGATCATCTGCCTCCATCTCACCCTATCCCTTGCTTCCTCTTCCCTCACGCCAACCTTCTGCATGTCCTTCTTCACTACATCCATCAATCTTCTCTGTGGTCTTCCTCTTCTCCTCCTGTCTGGCAGCTCCATCTTCAACATCCTTTGTCCAGTATATCCACTGTCCCTCCTCTGAACATGTCCAAACCATCTCAGCCTTGCCTCTCTGACTTTGTCTCCAAACTTCTTAGCCACCACTGTCCCTCTGATGAACTCATTTCTAATCCTGTCCATCCTGATCACTCCCAGTGCAAATCT
Organism: Etroplus canarensis; assembly: GCA_015106775.1. NCBI lineage: Eukaryota > Metazoa > Chordata > Actinopteri > Cichliformes > Cichlidae > Etroplus > Etroplus canarensis. The sequence goes on along the minus strand of VUQH01090569.1, from coordinate 2,927 downwards.
CAACATCTTCAATTCTGCCACCTCCAGCTCAGCCTCCTGTCTTTTTGTCAGCGTCATTGTCTCCAAACCGTACATCATAGTGGGTCTCACTACCCTCTTGTACACCTTCCCTTCATTCTTGCTCCTATCCTTCTGTCACAAAGCACCCCTGACACTCCTCTCCTCCCACTCCACCCTGCCTGCACTCTCTTCTTCACGTCTCTTGTGCTCTGCCTGTTGCTTTGGATAGTTGATCCCAGGTATTTAAACTTCTCCACCTTCACCACCTCTCCTCCTTGCACCTTCACCGTTCCACCTGCCTCCCTCTCATTTATGCACATGTACTCTGTCTTGTTTCTACTTTCATTCATCTTCTCTCCAGTGCATACCTCCACCTCTCCAGGCTCTCTTCCACCTCCTCCCTACTCTCACTACAGATCACAATGACGTCTGCGAACATTATAATCCATGCAGACTCCTGCCTGACCTCATCTGTCAATCTGTCCATCACCATTGCAAACACCCACCTTGAACCCATCTGTCACTCCAACTGCACACCTCACCACTGGTGCTTTGGCCATAAGTCTTTGTTTAAAAAGAATGAAGGCCAAAAAATGACCCAAAAACTCTGTATGACGCTACAAAACCTATTTATGTCTTATAATGAAGGTGTCACAGCCTGGGTCTTCAGGGATTCTCCCCTTTTCCCCAAGGGGTCACAATGGTGGAAAAATCTGCATAAGAGATTTGCCATGGATTTTACACCAGATGCTCTTTCTGATGCAACTCTGTCATTTATCTGGGCATGGGACTAGCACTAGGACTACACTGGCTTGTGTCCCTAAAGGTTTCCATCTCCTCCGATTTACAAGCAGGGAGACCTTTCATGTGTGGGGCAAATGTGTAAACCACTACACTAACGAGGACAGTGAACTTACTGCAGCCTACTAAGTATAAAATAGCCTATCAGCATGACTAATGAGTGCAACTAGTTAAAATATTGACCTTTATGTGACTACTCTGTTGTGGGTTAGTTATGATTATTTCATACATGAACTTTGCATTTTCATTTTAATTTATTAAATTGTGGATACGATTCATTTTTAGTACAAACAAAACTGAATAATTCTCAAGAGGAAGAAAAAAATCTATTAGCATATTTAAACCTACTTTTAAACAGAACAGCTATAAAACTCTTTGAGTGTGTTTGTGCAATTTTATTGTATTGGAAGTAGACTACTTTGAGACAAATAGCAGGCTAATACCTTTAAAATTGCAGACAGTTTTAAAAAATGCCAGTGTCAGTCTAATTTAGAGTAAAGTACGATCACAGATTGGAATGAATATTACCATATTTAAGTGTTATAGTCATCTCCAATGAAAGGTGGAGTGAAAGAATCTATAGCAGAAATGCCAGCAGTTAGGCTTACAGAGACATAATGGGACACACTGAGCATGAGTATCTCTGTTATCCGGCTTATCCCAGGTTTAATCAAATTGGAGACGTTTACATGAAGCAAAGATAAATCTAGTTTTGCATATGCCTGAATTTATGATACGTGTCAGTTTTCTAGTTACGACTTCCTCCTTGTGTTGGTGTCAGTGACACAAACACAAAATAGCGATTTTATATTGTTCATGTGACATTAAAGCACAGTAACTGTGAGCCATGAATTAATTTGACTTTGTCTCTTCACCTGATTCATTTGTGTTTGGAAACCTGATTACTGTAACCTGCCCTACTCGGTATATTCAACTCTTTACTTATAGGAAGGCAAACTTAAATTTCTTCATCACTCTAAAAGAAAGACACTTTCGCTGTTATTTTCTGTTATGTCTGCTGGCCACACCTCATCTGCACAGGTTGTTAGCAGCATTCATGAACCTGGGTAAAATCAACATATATCAATATCTCTGTTTCTATTTTAGAAAACAGTACAGGTGTTTGTGTAGATTTCTTAAATTGGGACATGATATTTGCATGTGTAAAGAACACATGGATACTTAAATAATCAGCATCTGGTTCCACAAAAACATTTTAGACTGGTCGATTGGATTAAATAATTTGCTCTTACATAAAACTTGTGCAGTTAAGCAGGTGAACAAAACTAAAGACGGCCTTAGTTTTAATCTGAAAAAGTAAGCCACCTGAGCCTCAGGTTAACTTAAAACAGAGACCATTGTTTTCATGTTAACACTCGGTGACACCCATTGAACAAAAAAGGGGATGAAATGTGGCTCGTCATTTGTGCTTTACTGGTGATGAGAATCAAAAGTGGACAGTAACCTGTTAGGCATGATTTTTCAATCAATCACTCAGAATTCTTTATTAATCCCAGGGGGTAAATTGTTTGGGTTCCAGGTGCTCCATTTCTTAATGGTAAGTGTTCTTGATGTTTGGTGGGTGTTGTTAACCTTGCAGGTGCATAATACTCTCCTCTATGCTGTTTCCCTTACTCTTGGGGCCGAAATTACGACTTCGGGGTTAACCCCCTTTTATTTGGTGCGCTGGTGGTGAGATAGTAGGACAGAGACTCACGTGGCGGTCCAAAGATTTTATTAAACTTCAGCAGGTACATCAAAACCAGGAGCTCCGGCCGCTGCATGCACTTCTTCACCCTCAACTCTGCTCTCCCTTTTCTTTTTCCTGCCTCCACACTCACTCTGTCGCACCCTCTCCCTCTTAAAGAGACACACACATCTACAACACTACCCCCACTCTGAATGGTAATTACATATTAATTCCACTCCAGCACCTAAACATGAACAATAAACTGAACTTGTTCCGACATAAAGTTTTGACTCTCCTGTCCGATACAGATAACATAAAAAAACATATTATGCACATTTCACAAATTTAACATCTCACATTGCAGAATGGGGTATGTCAACCGTCTTAACACTAACTATGTGACCGGAGCATAAGAAATAAAACAAACATAAGAATT
>VUQH01090564.1:8610-22735 GCA_015106775.1 Etroplus canarensis | reverse complement strand
GACCTAAATCCAACTGAAGACCTGTGGGGTGACCTGAAGAGGGCAGTGCACAAGAGATGTCCTCACAATCTGACAGATTTGGAAGCGTGGGCAAATATTACCAAGCCAAGATTTGCCATGCTGATAGACTCCTACCCAAAAACACTGAATGCTTAAATTATTAAAGTGTTAGTTTTGGGTGTGCACACTCATACAAGCAGCTTATTGTACTTTTTTATTTTTTATATTTTGCCCTCTAACCCATTTGTTTCTATTTAAGTTGAACTGTACAGGTTATAGGTCACACTGAAAGTGGAAAATGTTTGGTTTAATTTTTTACGTCAGCAAACCTGGGATTTTAGCAGGGGTGTGTTCGCTCTGTTTATTCATTGTAGCATACCCCAATGAAGGATGGAAACACAGGTATCCTCTGTTTGCTGCCTGATGCCAACAGCTGGGAGCCAGCTTTAACGGAGCTTTGTCTCTGATCCCAGTACATGGCCGTGTAGAGGGGGCAGCAGTATGGACATCTTACCATTCCCTGTAGCTAGCCCTTAGATCCTTTCCTCTCCCACACTGTCAGAATCAGAATACTTTATTAACCCCCAGGGGGGATTAATAATAATGTCCCCCAGAGCCACAGCCAGGAACTTCCTTGTTCCACCACCTCGGCCAGTTTCTTTACTCTTCCTCTGCTTGGCTCTGGTACTACTGAGCACCACTGGCTGTGACGACAGCCTGCATTCATTCCTGCAGTGAATCTGTAAGTCCGTCCCATTGTAAAACTGTCACAACACAAGCAAACCATTGTAAAGCATCATCCTGACAGAGAACACCTATTTTCATCAGGTCAAGGTTTGACCGTTTGCCGGGTACACCACCTGTCACACCATGACGATTTAGCAAGCGTAACATCCATATTCCTCTGAAAAGCTGGCATACGCAGAACAGTGATGTTAAATGGACGTATACATAATGTATTGCTAACATATATAGAGCATAATACCAATGAATGCTAGTGTATTGCATTCGCAACTTGAAGTCCATTTGTACCACTTCCCTTAATCGCAGCACATACACCATTATATGGTAGCTGTGTGTAAGAAACATGTTCAGTACGACTGGAACACGTCAAATACGTCTGCAAACATCAATATCTGTTGGAGGTAAGTTTGATATATGTTACACATATGTTAAAACATGTTACTCATTGGTTACTGATACAATTTGGGTACACTAGACGTTATCTCCACGTATTTTGACCTATGAGTAATGTGAGTCAACATATGCATAATGCACTTGCAACTTATGGCCTGCATATCCCCGACGTATCCCCATACGCTGGCGTAGGTTCGAAATTTTGCGCATGCTCAAAATTTTTTGGCAACCTCGCTGTACTACAACATGTACTGGCGTACTTCAGCATGTTCTTAACTTATAAAAAACTGGAACTTATTCGGTGCAGTTTTTTTCATCCATGGCCATAGGTGTGCGGGGCTTTAGGGGTGGCTCAAACTGAACGTGAGCCATCGCTTAGGCTCACGCCGCTGGGGGACTTCCCTCATGCTCAGTGCATCAGGGATAGTTTGATTGTTGGGGTTTTCTCTCAAATATAGCAGGGTCTCTACCTTGCAATATAGAGTGCCTCCAGGTGGCGGATCTTGTGATTCAAACGAAATGGAACTGAACAGAATTGAACATTCTGTATCGGAGTGAAGATGTATTTGTTGGAGTACCTGAAGAAACTGAGAGAAAAGCGGCCATGTGACACATCCCATCAATTCTATATACATCCTCACCGGATCTGCAGCACAGTGACTGTGAGAGAAATGTGTGTGTGATGTCTAGGATGATGAGAAGTCATCCTTTAACCTCTTCAAAGTGAGCTGACTTCCTTCCCTCTGTGGCTACTACAAAAGAGCTGCTGGCAGCAAAACAGAGCAACATTCAGCAGCAATTTGGATAACTGCTTCTTTTTTGCTCCATTCAGTGTAATTATGTGTCTGGTAGACTGTGACAATATTTGGCATTTCTGGCTCTGTTCCTGACCCTCTGCCATGTGTTTCAGTAACACAACACAATTAGTCACAACTGGAGAGTGGAATGAGAACGGCTTTTCGCAGTCATTACAGTGCTGAGTAGCTCGTTGTGGCAGCGAGGAGCATCTCTTTCCTGGGTGTGTAAGACTTTTAAAAAGCTGTTTTTCTCGTTCAGACAGTCTGACATATCTGTGAGTTTAAAAAAAAAAGGACAGGAGGGGATGATGGGGAACAGGAAGTGCTGTCAGTGGCTGCCCATCCATGACAGGAATCCAGGAGGTTTGACAGAAAGGGAAAGAGTCTCACATGATCAGTGAACGTGTTCAGTGTGAGGAGCTACATTTTTTACTGTCTGTTAGGGTGACCAGACCCAACAAACCAACAGTGGGATGAAGAAATTATATGTGTGCCATGCATAGGTCATTAAAGTCCTTCAGTCCATCCTCCCAACACCCAAAATTCCACTGAATATAATATTAAATCCACTAGATCAATCAAACCACAGCAACACAAGGGATAAATAAGAGGGAACAAAACCTCAAACGGTAAATGCACCGGTACTTTTACAGCACTTTTCTGCTCTAACTCAGCGCTCAAAGTGTTCTTACGTCAAGCCTCATTCTGTGCCTTTAAGCACATTTAACTATCATGCACATGTTACGGGTCCCATGAAGGGTACCTCAGTAAACTCTGCAAATACAGGTAAAGTTCAGGAGCAGTGAAGACACACACTCCTCCTTTCTTTATTTGGATGAGAGCCTGACCTTAGAAAGCTGTTATTCAGTGTGGATTTTCGAGAGCTGTAGAAACAGTCAAAGTGAACAAAAGGAATGGAGATACAAATGGGAAAAGTGGGACATCCAGTCACCCCACTGCCTGTGCATAAGTGGAAAAAAAAACTTGATTATTAAAAGCAAAAGCAATTTAAATTCTGACACACAATCTTGACTAAGAATTTTTGTTGCTTTATTTTGCAGCTCTGATATCTGCTGGTTGCTGCACCAACTCATGTAGGAGTGTAAAACTTTGGGACAGGTAAGTCACACACACACACACACACACACACACACACACACACACACACACACACACACACACAGAAAGAAGAAGAAAACAGCCTAAAAAGTATTACATTCATTGAGTTTATGGCCACTTCCACACAGCAGAACTCCACAATAAGTCTTCAGCACGTCATCTGACAGTTATCTTCTTATAAAGAAGTTAATAATACTATCGCCCTAAAAACACATATCAGATAACAGGAAGAAGACTGTAAAACCCAGCATTCGCCTGAATGCTGGATACGTGCAGCACCAGTTCCAAAAACGTTGGGACACTGCATAAAATCTAAATAAAATCCTAATGCAATGGCTTGTAAATCTCATAAAATAATATTTTATTCAACAGCGAACATTGAAAACATATCAAATCTTGAAAGTGAGAAATTTTGCTATTTTGTTATCTTGAATTTGATGGATCCAAAGACTCTTCTTTTATGTGGGGTCCCTCAGGGGTCCGTTCTTGGCCCAGTTCTTTTCCCATTTTATCTACTTCCACTCGGTTTCGTTTTCAAAAAGCATGGCATCAAGTTCAGTTGCTATGCAGATGATACTCAGATCTATCTACCAATGAAATGCAACACAAAACCCCTGCAAGGGCCTTTCTGGACGGCTTGGAAGATGTCAAGTCGTGGATGGCTTTAAATTTTCTTAAATTAAATGAAAATATAACTGAAGTCATCCTGTTTGGAACCCTTGACCTCCATGACCTCTGCCCCTTAACAGGCCTGGGAGCTTTTCGATAACACCTTAACTTGTAATTGACAAACAAATGCTGTTGTTAAGGCTAGCATTTTCTCATCTTCTGGCACTCACAAAGATGAAATAAGTTCTGTGCTTCCAAGATTTTGAAAAGGTGATTCATGCTTTTATCTCGTCTTGCCTCGACTGTTGCTATAGTCTGTATTCAGGTGTCAGTCTGTCTCTGATTGATCGACTGCAGCTGGTTCAAAATGCTGCAGCTCGGCAGTTATCTGGCACACGTAAGCAAGATGACATATCACCCATGCTGGCTCCTTTACATTGGCTCTCAGTCAGTTTTAGAATTGATTTTAAAAATTTATTATTAGTCTTTAAATCATTGCATGCGCTGGCACCTCCAAACCTCTCTGATCTTTTAACTCTGCGCACTCCCACAGATCTCTGAGGCCTGCTGAGCAGATGCTCCTAACTGTCCTGAGGTCTAGATTAAGCAGGAGATTGGGCCTTTACAGTAGCTGCTCCTAAATAGTGGAATGAAATGCCCCTTCACATCAGCCCCCTCCCATCAACAGACACTTTTCTGTTTGAAAAGCAATTTTTTATTCTTTGGCTTTTAAACCGGACAGAGTTCTCATAACTTTTTATTTATGTAGTTTCAGTCATGCCCAGAGAGGGGGAGCCATTTCCCCTGGTTCTGCTGCAGGTCTCTTCCTGTTAAAAGAGGGTTCTTCCTTCCCACAGTCACCGAGTGCTTGTACATGGGGGATGGTCTGATTCTCTAAAACTGTAGGGTCTTTACCTTACAGTGTAAAGCACCTTCAGGCTGTTTTTGTCGTGAACTAGCACTATAGAAATAAAACAATAGAATCAAAATGCTTTTACGTTTTTATCTGTTCTGTTCTTTTATGTTATTTTGTTCTCTTGGGTGTGCAGCACTTTGGTCAACAGATGTTTTTAAATGTGCTTATGAATAAACTTGACAATATAAAAACTCATACCTGTACAGTTTGCATTAGCAAACAGAGAATGTAAAACACTGAGGACAGAATGTGAGTGGTGGATGACACAGGAAGCCATCTTGGGTGACTTGTAGTGCTGGAAAAGGCAAATGATGTGTGTCTGTGTGCGACTGAGAGGTCACCCTGACATAACCCTTCCTTTACTGCATTAACTGAGTGATGGCACTGGGTTAATATTTAATGATGAAGCAGTTCCTAATGGGAGAATAAATCAGTCTTCATCTGTACCTGGAGTGGACAGATTCCTGCATTCTGCTGAGCAAAGGCTACACACACACACACACACACACACACACACACACACACACACACACAAACAAGTCAAAAGAGACTTTTCATTTCTGTCTTGTCTTTCAGCTTCGATGCCTCCTGACCACGACATGCCTCTTGATCAGATGCTGCTGTGACAACACACTCCCCAGAGAGAGAGCGAGAGCGACAAGAGGATCGATGCATAACCAGCCGGATAAACGATGAGGCGACTCAAAATATAGCCGCGAACGGTGAGGGCGCAGACGAGTGAAACAAGGCGACAAACACACTTTAACACTCTCTCTGCCTTTTCTGCTGTTGCTGCTGCTAATGCTGCTATGCATTTACTGAGGACCACCAGAAAAGACTGAATGTCATTGTTCGGATGGACGGAGATTCGTCCCTGCGTTGCCAAAAGGAAGAACGCAAAACGAAACAGCTGAGAATCTGTGGTTGCCAATAATATATTCCTACCTCTTTAGGAAGACAGAGCCCCTCCGGATCAAAGAAGCTACAGTATATATGAAGAGCAACGTCTCCTGCTAACAGTCGAGGTTACGGCCCTGTCTCTTGGCCGTCACACCGGTGATCATTTGAAATCAAAGTATTTGAAACCCCAGCTTGCGTTAATGGTAACTGCTATCACAAAGTCAGTGTGGATCTGGAATTAAAGCACAGAAAACGTCCACCAGGTCACCAGTGAGCTGTTTACGGTTAGTGTTAGGTTCACATCTACCCTTTTATATGGAACGCTGTTAATGAACTGTAAGTCCAAAATGCATGTTAGAGAATTGATTTAAAAGGTAACATCTTTTCGTTTGTGAAGCTATGCTTGTTTAGATTGTGGCTCAAACCAAACCCCGACCCTTCCCCTTACTGGTTCACCTGGTGGATGTTAGGAGAATTTTTATGGATAATTCTGATAGTTTTGGCCATCATTCTTAGTAACTGACTTTATACTCACCACACAAATCCTCAAGATATGAGACATGAAGCTGTTGCGGTGGTCACAAGCTGCCAAGCTGAGGTGCGGTAATGCACGAGGAGGCTGGTATGCCCTGATTACAACCAAGTACATATATAATACATACATATATAGATACAACTAATACAGTATGTGCATATAAAACAATAAAAACACTAAAAGCAATAAAGGCAAATAGAACTTTTAAAAAGACAGCAAAACATAATATAGGGACTTAAAATATGCAGCTCTGTGAAAAACTAAGTACACCCAGTACTGATCCATAGGAATTAAGAGGGTCAGTATCAGCCGTGCACTGCTATGAAATGTAATTGATTAATTCATCAGTCAGTGTGAGCACCTCCATAAAAGCAGAAGTTTTGGCAGTTTGCTGCTCTGGAGCATTCAGGTGTGTGTTAACACAATGCCACAATCTTCTCAGGAGTGGACGTTGAAGCAGATTCAGCCACAGGTCCTCAGAGGAACTGCAAAAACCCAAGAGCTACATCTCACACTCTACAGGCCTCAGTTAGCAGGTTAAAGGTTAAAGTTCATGACAGGACAGTTGTTGGGTTACCAGGAGAGAGCTGTGACTAAATTAATGCCTGCAAACCACAATGAACTGAAGCAACATTATTAAGAAGAGTGGTCCAGAATTCTTACATTATGATGTCAGATGCTGATAAAGTCACACAGAAAATGATTACTTTAATTTTTTTGCTGCTAAAAGATGGTTCTGCAAGCTATTGAATCATGGTGTGTACTTAGTTTTTCACAGGACTACACTGTACAGTCCAGTGAAAGCTTTTATTATCGGGTTAATAAAATTACATAAAAATGCACACATAGGGCTAAAAACGTTTTTGACAGAAGGTCTGCACCTATAGACAGTGTAAAAGATGGATTTAGCTACCCAGCAAACATATTGACATTGACAGAACCATAAACATTGCCTGGTGGTGTTGTGTCATGGTTGAAAAATAGTTCCACAATTAAAGTGGAACTGATGTCGCAGATGTTCCCTCCACGTCGGATGGATGTAGTCTTTAAATGTTACCTCGTCCTCGTTGTTTGACTTTCTAGTAAGATAAAGTTTGTGTTCAAGAATTGCGTTCTAATCCGTCTTTATCAACTAGAATAAAGCCAAATAGGGTACAAATGATTCAAACGGTCCACCGTGTTGAGTTCACCATGCAAATGAAGCAGAATTTAGATGTGCATAACCATGAAGTGTTTTTTAAGAATTAGGTTACAGTAAGGGTAGTCTGTGTAAGTGGAGAAAATGTTGCGTGTGTTGTGGTCTGTTGACAGCCATGCACTAACCAGATTAGTTGTCGTTGTCGTTCACCGCAGTAATCTGATCCACGTTTCTCGCTCTGTACATTCGGTCCGACTCAACCTCTTATCTACGTTGAACCATCACCATCCAACTGTGCAGTTCAGTTTTTGCTGTCTGTCCACGGCCTGTTTTGACTGGTGGAGCTCGTGTTGTGGTTTCAACCACGTTTGCTGGGTACCAGGATGTTACCCATCGTTTTGAAGCTTCGAGCTGAACGTTTTCACCATCGCCATCTTGGTGTTCTAAAATCGAACGGGATAAGAGAGAGGTTGGTCTGACAGTCAAATCAGACAAAAAATGAATGTACCCCTGATAATCCTCCTTTCTGAAACAGAATGACTAAGATTTACAAAACTTTTCCCCTCACCCCCCAACCAGTTGAGGCAGATGGCTGCCCCTCCTTGAGCCTGGTTCTGCGGGAGGTCTCTTCCTGCTAAACAGGAGTTCTTCCTTCCCACAGTCACCAAGTGTTGCTCATAGAGGATCATCTGATTGTTGGGGTTTTCTCTCTAATACTGTAGGGTCTTTAGATTACGGTGTAAAGCACCTCAAAGCAACTTTTGTCTGGAATTGGTGCCATATAAATAAAACCGATTTGAACTGAATTAATTTTTTAGTCACTATGACCCAAAATAAGTGACTGAGCCCATAAACTTAACAGGAAAGTGTTTAATGAAGTCAAGCCCAAGGACCATTTTCCCATAGACTTCGATAGGACATGAACCCCAAGTATCACCCCCCTGGTGGCCATTACACAGAACACAGGTTTAACTCTCTTTGGTGTTAGCTTCATTTTTCAGAAGCAGAAGCTACATCCATCTTTTAGACTGTCTATGGCTGCTATGGCTGTAACTGAGGCCAGTGTCTCTGCAGTGTAGTGCTTTACACGTTTGTCTTACTAGCAGACGGTCCCTGGTTTGATTCCAGGTGGGGTCACAAGCCCTTTTCACCATGGAGGGTTGTGTCAGGAAGGGCATCTTGTGCAAAAAACCTTTGTCAAATTAACAGTGATTAAAATACAAGGGAGTTGCCAACGGTGCATGACTGATAGTACAAGGATAAAAAATGTAGAGCATAATCACCTGGGTTCATCATTAAACTTTGGCTTCAGCCTTTTTTTTCACATGGGCACTTCCTGTTTATCTGCGAAGGGAACTCATGCAAGCAAACATATATCTCTTCACCATGTGTACTGCAACTATGATAACTGTTACAGAAATGATGGTCAAAACTACGACACTAGAAGTCAGCTCGTAACGAAGACCAATTTTACTTTAAATTCTTGTGTAAAAAAATAAAAGTTAAAATTCCAGATTCCAGTTGCCATATTTGGAAGTATTGTAGAATCTGTGTGAAATGTAGTTACTGTGTAGTCATGAGGCATTTATCCAGGGTGCTGTAATGTAAAGGGTTACAGCGAGAACATGGAGGGTGTGGGGGAGGGGTATATGTTTAAATATGTTCTTGTTTAGAGGAGGAGAAATAGTTTTGCTAAGTTTCTGCTCCTTGTTCAGCTTTGTGTCAAGGTCTATTCCTATACCAACAGTGTTATAGTATTCTAAACCTTGTGTCGGCGTTCGGTCATATATATGGTGCTGTGTGTGCGCTTTTCATTTTCCACACCTCTGGGTATCACGGATAAAATGGCTGGAGCAACATTTTCCCTGCTGCGTGTTAAAATAAGGTATGAGCATTGTTCCAATCAGAGGCTTAAATCACACGTTTGAACATCTGAAATTAAAATAAAGAAAAATTAGGTCTTAAAATGTCTTACAGTGGCTTGCATAAGTATTCACTCCTAAATATGAAGCCCCTATTTAAGATCTGGTGCTTCTAATTACCTTCAGAAGTCACATGATTAGTTAAATAAGGTCCACCTGTGCACAATCTAAGTGTCACATGATCTAAATGTAGGTCTGGAAGGCCCCAGAGTCTGCAACACCATTAATCAAGAGGCTCCACCAAGCAAGACACACCATGAAGACCAAGGAGCTCTCCAAGCAGCTCAGGGACAAAAATGTGGAGAAGAACAAATCAGGGTTGGCTTATAAAAAAGTACCTGAAACTTTAAAAATCCCAACAGAGCACAAAATGGAAAGAATATGGCACCACAACAAACCTGCCTAGAGAGGACCGTCCACCAAAACTCACAGACCGGGCAAGGAGGGCGTTAATCAGAGAGGCAACAAAGAGACCAAAGGTCACCCTGAAGGAGCTGGAAAGCTCCACAGCAGAGACTGCTGTATCTGTCCTAGGGCCACTATAAGCTGGACACTCCACACAGCTGGAGTTTATGGAAGAGTGGACAGAATAAAGACATCGTTACAGAAAAAATAAGAAAGCATATTTAGAGCTCACAAAATGGCATGTGGGAGACTCTCCAAACATATGGAAGAAGGTCCTCAGGTCTGTTTTGGCCATCCATGAAAATGCATCACCCCACAAACCCCATCTCCACAGTGAAGCATGGTGGTGGCAGCATCATGCTGTGGGGATGTTTTTCATGGGCAGGGACTGGGAAACTGAATTTAAGGAATGATAGATGGTACTAAGTACAGGGAAATTCTTGAGGAAAACCTGTTTGAATCTTCCAGGGATTTGTGACTGGGATGGAGGCTCACTTTCCAGCAGGACAATGACCCTAAGCATACTGCTAAAGCAACACCAGAGTGATTTAAGGGGAAACGTGTTAATGTGTTGGAATGGCCTAGTCAAAGCCCAGACCTCAACCCAACTGAGAATCTGTGTCATGACTTAAAGATTGCTGAACACCAGCAGAACCCATCCAACCTGAAGGAGCTGGAGCAGTTTGGCTTTGAAGAATGGACAAAAATCCCAGTGGCTAGATGTGCCAAGCTCATAGAGACATACCCTAAGAAACTCACTGCTGGAAATGCTGTAAAAGGTAATTTTTTTTAGAATTCTTGAAAATTTATATATATTTTATTTCCCTTTAACAATTTGGACTATTTTGTGTAGGTTCATTACATACCCCCCCCCCCCAAAAAAAAGGAACATACCAAGAGGGTTGAGTACTTTTCCAAGCCACTGTAAATTTTCCAAAGACATTACTTTATAAATGTGATTGTACCTTCGTATCTTCTTCCCAAGGGGTCGCCACAGCCGATTAATCCACATTGGTAATTTGGCAGAGGTTTTACACCAGATGTCCTTCCTGACACCAACCCTCCATGGTGAGAGGAGTTTGTGTCCCCACCAAGAATCAAACCAGGGACCTTTCGCTTGTAAGGGGAGTGTGTAAACCACTACGTTACGGGGACACTTCAGGCATGACTTTACAGTTGATGAAAGCCAAGCCAGTAAGGTTCTGTGACAGTAGCATCTGCTGCTTCTGGATCCCCTCAGTGTGAGTCCAGACTGTACTCCTTGCTGTACTGTGCCTGGTGGAAGATTTACTCCCACACTCGTTCTCAGAAACTCCTCTCCAGTCTTCGCTCTCGTGGCCGTTCTCTCTGTGGTACCTTTCACTCCTCTTCCTGGGTCTCAGCTCACTGCTGCATAAGAAGGACGCAGAGATGAGCAGATTTGCTTCAGGTGTTTTAACCCACTCACCTGACGCAGCTCCCTGAAGTGTTATCAGGAAGCGCCAATGTTATTAAACAATGGGGCCAACCTTCAGTGTTCTGTTATTTTCAGAACATTATGATGTCACAGTGAGGTTTACCAATTCGATATAAAATGTCATCAAGTCTTCCTGTTAAACGTGCTCTATGGACAAAAGTATTGGCTCACCTACCTATTAGACTTACTGAAGCACTTATGATGTCTTTTTTTAAATCCATAGGCATTAATATGGAGTTGGTCCTCTCTTTGCAGCTAGAACAGCTTCCACTCTACTGGGAAGGCTTTCTGCAAGATTTTGGAGTGTGTCTGTGGGAATTTTTGTCCGTTCATCCAGAAGAACATTTGATGTTGGACAAGAAGACCTGGCTACCAATTGCCTTTTTTGTTTATCTCAAAAGTGTTGGATGGGGTTGAGGTCAGGACCCTGTGTGGGCCAATCAAGTTCTTCCATACCAAACTCATTCCACCATGACTTTATGGAGCTTGCAATGTGCACTGAGGCAGAGCCATGCTAGAACAGAAAAGGGCCTTTTCTAAACTGATTCTGCAAAGTTGGAAGCATATAACTTTCCACAATGTCTTGGTAAGCTGAAGCATTAATATTTCCCTTCAATGGAACAAATGACCAAGGCCAACCTCTGAAACTCAACCCCATAGCATTATCCCTCCTCCACCAAACTTTACAGCTGGCACAATGCAATTAGACACATAACGTTTTCCTGACATTTACAAAACCCAGACTTGTCCACCAGACTGCCAGATAGATGTGTGATTTGCCAGAACATGTTTCCACTGGCAATATGTTTTACATCACTCCACCTGATGCCTGGCAATATGTTTACTGATTTAAGGCTTGAGTCCAGTTGCTCAGCCATAGAAACCCATGCCATGAAGCTTCTGGCACACCAATTTTTGTGCTGATGTTATTGCCAGAGGATGTTTGGAACGCTGCAGTTATTCAGTCAGCAAAGCGTTGGGAACTTTATGCACTATGCACCTATGCACTCAGCAATCCTGCTCTCTAACTTGACGTGGTCTGTCACTTTCATAGCTGAGTTGCTGTGGTTCCTAAATGCTTCCAGTTTTTGATAATCCCACTTACAGCTGATGGTGGAATATCTAGGAGGAAAAACATTTCAATTTTCACTGGAATTCAGTGAGCTCTTTAGAATGGCCCATTCTTTCAGTTTGTAAAGGCAGACTGGATGGCTAGGTACTTGATTTTACAAACTTGTGACAAAGGGACTGAATGAAACAGCTGATTTTAATGATTGAGAGGTGTTGCCCAATTCTTTTGTCCATGTGGCGTAAGTATGAATTATGATACGAATTCTTTAAGTTACTGACAAATACATATTTTGTACAGTCAGACTGACCTTTTACTACCTAAAATGTAATCAACCTTGAGTTTACGTTAACAGTGAGCACAATTTCAAGGGTTTCTCCTCAGACTTTCTATAGATGTCATCTAATCAAGGAAGGGATTGGACGATTTTTTGAGATGAAAGCCATGATATGACACTATTGATAATTAACTGAAAGATCTCCAGTACTATATACTGCCGACTCATTGCATTCTGAAACCCCTCAGCCCTCTTTGTTTGCCTGAAATCGACAAGAGGCTGCCAACAAGGTCAATTATGTAAAACCTTTCCATATTGAACAGCAAAAGACACAGGAGTCTCTGCTTTTGATCACAATTATATAAATTTCTATTTGAACGCTAAACTCTTTGAAGTCATAAACTGAGGTAGCCCTGCCGTCATTTAGCCCACTGGTAGTTTAATTGTGCACATTCAAAGGTTTCAGGGTAGCAGAAATGCCTTTGATTTCAGTCCATGGCAGAACTGATGCTCTGTTTTCTGTTGTGGCTTCATATTTTCTGCTTTATATAATGAATCAATTCTCCCCCACACAAACACCTTTAAAATTGAAAGTGTTCTGCTCACGGATTTCAATGGGGAAAATGGAACTGAAAGTCCAGACGTGCCATTTTCAAGGTCAGAACTTAACGAAAAAAAAATGACTTCCTATGCTCTAAACGAAATCCATTTTACTGCTGTGTTACTTTACAGACAGCCAGAGTCACCGGTGACTTTTTCATCAAAGCGGAGTGTGTGTAGGACTTTCACCCCCAGATGAAATGATCAAGATGTGTTCTGATAAAATGTTCTGCTCAGATGTGTGGAAAATGTGATATTTTACTTGGTGCATACACACAGTGACTCACAATAATATAGACATACAGACATGCACACATATACATTTATCCTGAATCCATACAGTATAACCTCTTCACCTCTTGAGTTGTCCTTTTTAGATCTGGTGACAGATAAAACAAGACAGGAACTATAATATATTATCAAAGACCTTTATGTTTTTAAAAAGTCAAGAGTAGTAAATCTGCTTAGTTTTATAAATATATAAGTTATTATTTTTGACTTCTTGGTATTACAAAACTACTTATTCTATTCAGAAACATGTATAAGCTAATAAAGTGTCTTTATGTAAAAATTACTTTCTTTTCTCAAAGTGTTCTTTGTCTATACTGTTTACTAAGTGCTTTAATGGCTACACATATACAGACACCTACACAAAGGAAACAGGATGTATTCGCTTTTTGTACATTTCTGTTGAAAATGTACAGTCAGGTCCATAAGTTTTTGGACAATGACACGTTTTTCATTGTGTCCTCTGTACACCACCACAGTGGATTTTAAATCAGACAATCAAATTGTGAATGAAGTGCAAACTTTCAGCTGTAATTCAAGGGGTCTGACAAAGGAATTACATTTACTGTTTAGGAACTGCAGCTATTTTTATACAAAATTCCTCATTTTCAGAGGCTCAAAAGTAATGGGACAAACTTACATAGTTTTAAATATAAGGATTGTTTTTGATAGTTGGTTGAAATCTTTTGCAGTCAATGTTTGCCTCAAGTGTAGACCTGCGTTTCCTCCCTTGAGATGCTCTGCCAGGCCTTTACTGCAGCCGCCTTCAGTCGCTGCTTGTTTGTGCGTCTCTGCCTTCAGTTTTGTCTTCAGTCACTGAAAAGCTGCACTGTTGGGTCAAGATCAGGTTTGATATGGCCATGAGAAGCTCATTATCCATTTACACTGTGAAGCTCCGTCCAATCAGGTTGCAGCATTTGTCTGAATGTGAGCAGAGAGTATAAGCCCTGTACACTT
>VUQH01090562.1:1772-15867 GCA_015106775.1 Etroplus canarensis | reverse complement strand
GCTGAATCTACAGCAAAGACTGTAAAAATACTCACAAACCTGTTATATAGATATACATATTTATACATATATATGTAGAGAGAGAGCGATAGATTTAATGTGGATATGGATGGAAAAGGGAAACATATGCCAGGTTCACTGAAATAAAATATATCTTGTTTTTTTAGTCCCATTGACAGGGTTGCAGGGGGGAAAAAAAGCACAGTTAAACGGATGTAGCACCTATTCTTGCACAGCCTCGGGCTTGACAGCTTACTGTACTTTAAAGAAGATGTCACCTCCCCTCAAACCAAAGGTGGTTTATGAAAAATTGCACAATGTGTGTGTCACACAGCTTGGCACATGTCTTTAGACTGAAAGGTGAGATGCCTGCTGGGATCACCTTACATAACTGCACTTGGCACCGTCATTGACTTGTCTATTCAGAGATAAATTATACTTCTTGTAAATAAAGATACGTATTGCCATTATCTGGCTATTATACTTATTATCAGTTTTAAAAATCTGTAGCAAGCAATGGCTTCTCTCTCACTCTCTTTGCTTTTGTAGAAAAAAAACATATACAAAGCTTATCACTCTCATGGCCTTATGTGAAAATGATCAGTAGTGACATTGACAATTTCTTATCTGTATTTTCAGCGAAAAGTCTCACAGCAGTTCCTTAAGAAGTCACAAAATGTAATCATTCAATACTTGTTCATGAAAATATTTTTTCCATGTACATGAAAATGAAAAAAAACCAAACAATTTGATCATTCTCTGTTCTACTCAGTAATATTCACAGATGTGCTTTAGATTGTATTCTTTGTGAAAAACTAAAACTTCACAAGCAGTGGACTGAGGCTGGAGTCAGCGCATCAAGAGCCACTAAGCACAGACGAATACTAGACATGGGCTACAAATGTTGCTTTCCTCATGTCAAGCCACTCCTGAACCAGAGACAACATCAGAAGAGTCTTACCTGGGCTGTGGAGAAAAAGAACTGGACTGTAGCTCAGTGGTCCAAAGTTATCTTTTCAGATAAAAGTAAATTTTGCATTTCATTTGGAAATCATAGTCCCAGAGTCTAGAGGAAGAGTGGAGAACTGAAAAGTGAAAAGCTGGTTCAGTGACCATGGTGTTACTGTGCTTGATTGGCCAGCAAACTCGCCTGACCTGAACCCCATAGAGAATCCATGGAGTATTGTCAAGAGGAAGATGAGAGACACCAGACCCAACAATGCAGATGACCTAAAGGCCACTATCAAAGCAACCTGGACTTCCATTACACCTGAGCAGTGCCACAGGCTGATTGCCTCCATGCCACGCCGCATTGATGCCGTAATTCATGTAAAAATATTTACACAGAAATGAACATACTTTTCAAAAGCCTGACATTTCTGTTTAAAATATCCTTTTTTATTGATTTTATGTAATATTCTAATTTTCTGAGCCACTGGATTTTGGGTTTTCATTATCTGTAAGCCATAATTATTAAAATTTCAAGAAATAAAGGCTTGAAATATTTCACTCTATGTGTAATGGATCTATTTAATATATGGGTTTCATTTTCACCCTATCTCTACGGGTGAGTCCAGCAACCCTGTGGAGAAAACTCATTTCAGCCACTTGTCCTCGTATACAAAAATAGAATACAACAACCCAGAAAAAAGACCATGAACTGAAACTGAACGAGAAGCAGAAGCACAGAGACTCAGACTCCAATGAAAAGAAAACACAAGGGGAACTAAAATAACAAACACAAACAAGGCTACTCTAGAAGATAAAACCATAAACAAACAAAGCATGCAAATTACAGAATAAAACATGGCCAAGGCTCAGCTAGAGAAATAAACACGGCAGAACGTAAAACCAAGAATGACAAAAAATAAACCGCATGAAAAGAAGCTAAGTACAAAAGAAACAAACAGGCGGAACACAGGGGAACACGGGGAGACACAAAGAGAACTACTAGACTAAACATGGGTTAGAGCTGGAACAACAGGAGGCACTGGGAAAAGGAAATTACAACCAAACTGAAAGAAACTAAAGCATCCTAGAAAAAACAAAACACAGTCCATGACTTCATATACATAACAACTTTGACTGATAGTTTTTCATTTGTATCGTCACATTTTAATTTAACCGTGTAATGAACGCCAGTCCCGCAGCTACCAGACCCCACACAGACAAGAACGACCAAAACCCAACCAGTCGGCGCAGCTGAGCAAAAACACGCGGGATCGTGCTCAGCATTTAGACAGCATAAAAGCCACACCGTCCCACAACAGTCGCACAAATTCATCATGAAACAAGAAAAAAAAGTGCCAGTCTTGGAACTTTGCTGTCCCTTTAGACACAGCAGTCCAGAACGTACAGTAAGCCAGCTAACTGGAACCTATCCAAACATGCGCGTATTTTACCAGCTCAAAAGAGCAGTTTGCACGGCATACATTCAAATACCTTTTTGCAGCAAAGGTGTTTGATAATGATAGCGTTAAACTGCTCGACAGCTCATAATGAGCCAAAACTTTACCTTCATATGCTCCAGCATTAATACTCCAAATGTGACCTGAGGTTTAACTGATAAATGTTTTCATTCAGAGGCACCGAATGTCCAAAATGTTCAAAAAGTGTGAGGAAGTTTCTTTTACATCACGGTGGAATCTCACCATGTTTTTATTTGCAGCAAGCCGGAGAATGACCACTGGGATGGCCCCTGATGTCGGTAAATGCAGGGGACGCATGAAACAGCCTCTGTGAAGACGGGGATGGTGCTCCTTAACCCGCTGGTCTTCCACTGTGCTTTTTTTATGATGTCTTCACACCATTATGATGTTTGTGACAGCTGTGAAAACTATTAGCTGGTCCCTTTCTGAACGATACCTCATTTCTGCGTACTGATGACTGGGCTATGTAATCTCATTTGACCAGGATGCTTAGCGTTATTTAAAGAAAAAAAGTCCCAATTCAGTATTGTTTCTTATTTGTCAGTAACTTAACTGTATTTCTTGGTTAAAGGAATATTGTTTTAAAGAGTTTTAGCAAATGTATTTATGTACTTTTCCCCTGTGTGGAAACACAGCAACTTCAAACTGAAGCCATGCTATCTTACATAAAGGCCTTCATCTTGTAACAGTGAACCCCAGCACACTGATGTGAAGAACCTGAGACAAAAATTCTCTTTCGCTGGACAAAGTTGTCGACTTTCTTAAGATAACTTGAGACTGTTTGAATGCGAGTCACTCGGGGCAGCTGCTTTCTGAGTTCTCAGCGCTTTAAGATTCTGGTGCTTTACAGTCCAGTATGCACTCGTGGACCATTTTGTTAGGCATACCCATTCAACTGCTCATTAACACAATTATCTGCTCAGCTACTCACATTGCAACAATTCAGTGCATTTAGGCTTGTAGATATGTTAAAGGCAACCTGCTGAAGTTCAAGAAGAAAGGTGATTTCAGTGACTTTGAATGTGGCCTTGTTGGTGCCAGACTGGCTGGCTGGCCTGAGCATTTCAGAATCTGCTGATCTACTGGGATTTTCCAACACAACCATCTCTGGAGCTTAAAAAGAATAGTCTGAAAAAGAGAAAATATCCAGTGAGCAGCAGCTCTCTGGGAGAAAATGCCTTGTTGACGTCAGAGGAGAATGGCCAGACTGCTTCCAGCTGATATGAACGCAGCAGTAACTCGAATATCCACTCATTATGCATTATGCATCTCTGAATGCATGACACGTTTGAACCTTGGAGCAGATGGGCTACAGCAGCAGAAGACCACACTAGCTGCCAGTTCTGTCAGGCAAGACCAGGAAACTGAGGGTATAATTTGCAAGGCGTCACCAACTTCATTGCCTAGTCAGATGAGTCTCAGTTTCTGCTGCAGCATTCAGATGGTCGGGTTTAGAATTTGGTGTAAACAACATGAGATCATGGATCCATCCTGCCTTGTATCAACAGTTCAGGTTGGTGGTAGTAGTGGTGTAAAGGGATGCATTCTTGGCACACTTTGGACCCCACAGTACCAAACAGGCATGATTTAAATGCCACAGCCTACCTGGGTATTGTTGCTGACTATGTCCATCCCTTTACGACCACAGTATACTCGTTTCTTGAATGATAGGCTCACTGTGTTCAATTGGCCTCCACAGTCACCAGATCTCAATCCAACGGAGCACCTTTGGGATGTGCTGGAATGAGGGATTCTCATCATGGGAGTGCAGCTGACAAATCTGCAGGACCACGTGATGCTATCATGTCAAAATGGAGCAAAGTCTCTGACATAGGTTTCCAGCTCCTTGTTAAATCGATCCAAGAAGAAGTGAGGTGTACCTTATGAAGTGGCAGGTGTGCGTATATTCACCATGTCCGGTGCCCCTTTTTGCATTAGCGGACATTTGAGAGTAAATGGACATCTGCACAGAGACTCTCTGTTGACAGGATTTACATGACTTGGACTACAGCAAACACTTGGGACGTACAACACTTCATCTGACTGCAGTCTGTGGGAACGCAGGTTGGATTTCCTGGCGCCACTCATTAATATCACATCCCCACCCGTTCGTAGGATGTCACTGGAGGAAGGAGGTATCAACTCCGCAACCTCCAACAGGGGGTTAGCGTAAGGGTACAGGGCTGGATATCCAAACAGTGCAATTAGAAGCTTCTCGTAAAGAGGTCAAAAACGATTTCTGTTCTCAAAAAGACCTTTCGCTTAGTTTTCTCCATTACAGAGTTTTGAAAGAAAGCACCTAGAAGTGACGCAATAAAACAAATGAGTTCGGAAAATGAAAGATTCCCACTCAAAAACCAGAGCCACCTGAGATTACAAAGTACCTGACATGACTAATGTTTTAATTTATTGGATATTTCCAGCTGTCTTGGAGGCTCAGGACTAAAAACTCCTGAGAGGCTGTTTAACTGAACTATCTTGTCAGTTTCTGTCAGAGCAAAAACTGAGGAGTCCTTAACTTCACACTGATAGAGACAACCAGATCCTCCTCTGACTGATGGAGCCATTTGTGGTTCACGGGGAAGTTTAGAGGGAGAGGAGAAGTCTGCCAGAACAGACAATGTCGGACAATTTTTCACGGTATACTCCTGCGGACACGTGAGGGACGAGTCCCGAAGAGGAGGATGCGGAGGAGGAGGAGGAGGAGGAGGAGCAGGAGGAGCAGCGAGGGTAGTGAGAGTAGTCAGAAGGGGGTCCTCCGGACCTCCCATTCAGCTACATGTGATCTGCCCTGATTGGTCAGTTCAGGAGGACAGAGTGTTCCTGTTTCATGCTCACAGTCATGTTTTCATGTGGGCATTACGTTGACCTACATTCAGTTTCAGGAGACTCTGCAAAACCACAACTACTGTTTAGCGTAACCTTACCCTAACATTACTGTAGCCCTACCCTTACATTATCCTAAGCTGACACTTATGTTAAACCAAGTGTTCACCTCAGAGCTCATGGAGACTTACTTTTATTCCACAAAAAGGAGATGAGCACCCTACAATTAACAGATTTTAGTCCACACATCATGAGTAATACAAGTACACACACACACACACACACACACACCTACACACACACGCACACACACCAGCTAATCCGCTCTTTCCTGGCAGCCTGAACGCTTAGGTCACATTAAGAGAATTGAGTAATTAAGAAGAGAAAAGCAGCATGTTCCCACTGATTTAATCACTTTACAATGGTGTGTGTGTGTGTGTGTGTGTGTGTGTGTGTGTGTGTGTGAGAGAGCTTCACACTATAAATCCTAGAATACAACCCTGCTTATTTATTTTAATTTATTCGTATTTATTTACTGGGAATACCTTCAAATAAAGAGAGGCATACTATACTATATTGGCCAAAATACAAGATGACCCCCAAACACACACACACACACACACACACACACACTTTTTCTGATCCAACATCTATTTTTGCGACCGGAGTGCAAAGTTTCCCCGAGATTCCAGAAGTAGAAGAGGAGCTCGTGCACAGTGTGTGGTGGGCTTCACTTTACCAACACAGGCACTGAATCAGCTGCATGTTTGAAATACCATAAAAATAAATATTCATCTTGATGATTCACCAGGAATCCTGCTCCCGGGCAGGATTAACACTGCAGGAACCTCCCTTTGGTTCAGTCTGTTACAGTTACAGGATCTCCTCTGTTGCAGTGATGAACATTCATCAGGGCAAACCAAAACGGGAGGTGCGTAAGCCCCCAGAAATCTGCTTCAAAAAACAGAGAAAAAACTCTGCAGGACATAAGACTGTTGATGAGCACAAAATCCTAATTCCAAAAAAGTTGGGATGCTAGATTCGATTAGATTAGATTAGATTAGATTAGGTTACTTTATTGTCATTTCAACTACATATAAAATACACAGTGAAATGATATAGCGTTCCCCCAGGACCCGGTGCCCCATACAAGGGTGATGCCGGCCGGCCAGGGCCCGCCTCCGGCCCAGCACAACACCCCGCCCGCGAACCAAAAACTTTGGTTCCCGGACGCTGCCCGGCAGGTCATGAAAAAACAACACTGCCGGATCACCAGTTAGCCTCGTCCGTGAAAGGAGCTACGACAGCGTCTGGTCGTCCTCGAACCTCCGACTTTCGAACACGAACACCACTGTCCCGGCGTCCACAACATCCGAACACCCGAATACCGGGTCAGAACATGGACAATCACAGGGGAACAAGCACCATGTTGGTTCTGGAGTGGCCATCTTGGCCCAAAAGCTGCATAAAATATAAATAAAACCCAAAGCAATGATTTGCAAATCTCAAACGAACATTTAAAAAAAATATCAAATATCTCATTGTGAATTTGATAGCAGCAACACGTCTTAAAAAAAATTAGATGGGGGCATGGTTCTCACTGTGTAGTACCAACTCTTCTTTAAGCAACAGTCCGTAAACATCTGGAAATTGAGGAGACCATCTGCTGGACACTTTGGGAAAGGAATGCTGTCCCATTCTTGTCTGACATAGGATTCCGGTTGCTCAACAGTCCTGGGTTCTCCTTGTGGTATTTTGAGTTTCATGACGCACCAAATGTTTTCAACTGCTCAAAGAACTGAACTGCAGGCAGGCCAGTCCAGCACTTGGACTCTTTTACTACAAAGCCATGCTGCTGTCATAGTTTAGCATTGTCTCGCTGAAAAAAATTGAATCATCTGACCACAGAACAGTTTCTACATTGCCTCAGTCCATTTTAAACGAGCTTTGGTCCAGAGAAGACGGCAGCATTTCTGGATTATGTCCACATATGTCTTCTTCTTTGCATGATGGAGCTTTATCCTGTATTTGTGGATGGCACGGCCAACTGCGTTCACAGACAGTGATTTGTGGAAGCGTTCCTGAGCCCATGCAGTGATTTCCATGACAGTTTGTAATGCAGTGCTGCCTGAGGGCCTGAACATCACCAGCATCCAACATTGGTTTTTCAGCTGTGTCCCTTGGTCACAGAGACGTCTCCACATTCTTGGACTCTTTTGACACAAATTTTAGTGTAGATGATGGAATATTCCACAGCTTTGCAATTTTACATTGAGGAACATTATTCTAACATTGCTCCACAGGTTTCTTGCAGATTGCTGAACCTTTGCCTATCTTCACTTCTGAGAGACTCTGCTTCTGTAAGCTGCTCTTTTTATACCCAATCACATTACTGGCATGTTGCCAGTTGACTTATTTCGTTGCAACGTGTTCCTCCAGCTATTTCTTTATATTACCACTCACTTTTCCAGCCTTTTGTTGCCCTGTCCGGCTTTTTGGAGACGTGTTGCTGCCATCAGATTAAAGATGAGCTAGTATTTATCATCAAACAGTAAAATGTCTCCCTTTAACATTTGATTTTGAATTTATTCACGTTCATATCCCAACCTTTTAGGAATTAGGGTTGTACAATAATTATCCGTAATGTCAGTAATGAATCTGGTCCCTCGGAGCCTCGCTATTCTCTATAAACAGATTTGACATATGGCTGTACAGAATCTGACAAGATTTTTGTTACTAAAATCTGTCTCGTCACCTTTAGTAGTTAACATTTTTTAATTATAAATGAAAGAAAGAACCTGGGATGCAGTGTAAGCAGTTGTAAGGGAACAGTAGGAATAAATGAGAAAGTGCCTTTGAAGGGGAACTGAAATCAGGTGTGTTTTAGATCTGTGAAACGTTTGGATCGTGCCATGGAGTGTATGAAGAGTCTGTACGAAGCCAGTTTCCCCCAAGAATTCATGCAGGTTCGAGCTGCCTCATCTTTCCCCTCTACGCCGACCTCCCGCCGTCCACCCCCGCCTCGCGTCTGTCCTTCTGACAGCGTTACAAATGAGCTTCCTCGCTCAGGGGCCACGCACTCGCCGTCCCACGGGGGCGCGAGCTTCGGCTTTTAATTAACCTCACTTTCGCAGAGTTGCACCACAGAAACAAGAAAAGATTTTCAGTTAGAAAAGCCGAGAGCCTTTTACCGCGTCTGAAAAAGGAGCGCTCATATTTATCACTTTTAATTCCCTCCTCACCCTGATGGATCCAAGTCCAAGGCCAAAGCCATTCCTGTGCATCTACATGAGAATTAACGGGGGCTTTTAAAACTAATGTGAATTCATGCTTTTTATAGTTTTCTGCCTCAGTGCTGCTGAAAGACAAAAATGTTGCTTTAGCTGCCGGTCAGCCAGTAAAGAAGCTCGAGTCGCTGATTTCAGCCCCTTACTGAGCTCTAGTCACATCCCGCCCGTCCCAGGTGTCACCTACCTGTCGGGCCGCTGGACTGGCCGACGGCAGACGAAGTCACACCCAACACGGTGAAGAGGAAGAGGAGGGTGGAGATGAAGGATGCCCTGGAAAGAGACAAGACTGTTTATATATTATATTTGTAATCATTAGCAAAACTGTAACGCAAAGAAGAACAGATAAAAAAAGAGATAATGCTTCAAAATAACTGCCCAATTCTATGCTTTCAACTTTGTGGAAACTGTGCCCCAGAGCACAAACCAAGCCCCATAAAGGCATGGTTGGATGAGTTTGGCGTGGAAAACTTGACTGGCCAGCACAGAGCCCTGACCTGAACCCCATCCGACACTTTTGAGATGAACTAGGATGAACAAATCTTATAGAAAGCATTCCCAGAGGAGTGGAAGCTGTTACGGGGCGGCAAAGTGGGGACCAGTTCCATGCCTAAGAATTTAGAATGACATGTGGAGGTGTCTCAATACTTTTGTCCATACAGCGTAAATACCTGCATGCCAAACCATGGATGGATCCATATATTTTTGGATTTTGGTCAGTAGATCCCCCAGGTAGAGACACAGGCCCCTTCCACCACAGGGGGACTGCACTGGGAAGGGCATTCAGCATAAAATCTGTGTCGCATTACTTCCACGGATACACTACCACGAGAACAAGGGAGCAGCCAAAGGTGGATGGCAAAAAACTGTGGAAGCTCAGCTGTGCTGCAGGATGAGAGCTTCATGCAGGGCAGGCGCCTGATGGTTTCTTTATTGCAGTTTCATGCTGAGAAAAGCACAACACCAGCTTTTTCCTGCTATGATAAAAGATCCTGATATATCATTTCAAAACTTTTATCACCTTTAATGTGACCTATATCAACAAGCTGGTTGTAAGTGTGCACACCCTAAAGCTCTGCTGAAGCACCTCTGCTTTAAATCCAGCATTCAGTCTGTTTGGTACGAGTCTATCAGCACGACACATCTTGACTCGGCAACAGTTGCCCACTCTTCCTTGCAAAATTGCTCCAAATCTGTCAGATTGTGAGGGCGTCTCTTGGTCACAGCCCTCCTCAGGTCACCCCACAGATGTTCAGTTGGATTGAGGTCTGGGCTCTGGCTGGGTCATCCCAAAACCTTCATGTTCTCCTGGTC
This sequence comes from Etroplus canarensis, assembly GCA_015106775.1. NCBI lineage: Eukaryota > Metazoa > Chordata > Actinopteri > Cichliformes > Cichlidae > Etroplus > Etroplus canarensis. Next base: position 6,011 of record VUQH01090562.1, on the reverse strand, counting down.
AAACAGTTCGTTGGTTGGTTTGGATGTACGCTTGGGGTCATCGTGGTGCTGAAAGGTGAAATTCCTCTTCAGCTTCAGCTTCCTAGCAAACATCTGAAGGTCTGGGACCAAAACTGACTGGTATTTGGAACTGTTCATAAGTCCCTCCACCTTGACTAAAATCCCAGCTAGAAGAAAAACCAGCTCAAAGCATGATGCTGCCTCCACCTTTATCTGAGAATCAGAGTCACTTTAAATGATGGCAGGTGTACCCAAACACACTGAATGCTGGGATTAAAGCAAAAGATGCTCCAACAAAGTGTTAGATGTAGCTTATTGCACATTTTTATTTTTTATATTTTCTCCCTAGCCGATTGGTCTCTTTTTCCATTAAATTCCTTTCTGTCTTCTCTGTCCCCTCATCCCCAACCAGTCGAGGCAGATGGCTGCCCCTTCCTGAGCCGGAGGTTTCTTCCTGTTAAAAGGGAGTTTTTCCTTCCCACGGTCGCCGAGTGCTTGCTCCTGGAGGATCATCGGATTGTTGGGGTTTTCTCTTTAACACTGTAGTATCTTTACCCTACAGTGTGAAGCGCCTCGAACTGACTTTTTGTTGTCAATTGGTGCTATATAAAAAAATTTAATTGAACTGTAGAGGTTAAAGGTCACATTAAAGGTGGAAAAAGTTTTGAAATGAATAACGTGATATTTTAACAGGGGTGTGTTCACTTTCTATATCCAGAGTACATCGCACAGACGCCCAGGCTGGTCCACACCACCTCTGTCTCTCTGGACCTTGGTCACCTCCCTCATCTCCATAAATCTGCAGCAGCAGAGTGAACTCAGCGGAGGTGGGATTAATTTGATCATTATTTGACATGAACTGTTTGGCGATGACCTTCACGTCTCTTTAGTTCCCGCCTCACCTTCACATCAAATGAACTGACTTCAAATCAAAAACAACCGGCATGAAGGACAGAACTAAGAAATGTAACTTTTTTTCAACTCATTTTACTCTTTCATTGTGTGTGTGTGTGATGGTGGGTGTAAGTGATGTTTGCCTCCTCCTGCATACAGCAAAGGAAAGTTAGAGGTCATCATGTTTCCCTACTAGGATTATTATATCAAGTTAAATTAAAGCTAAAGATTAATTTAAACGTTTAATTCAATTGAATAAAATAAAACTAGATACCAGAAAAACCACAGAAACTCACCGAGTCTCACTGGCAGATACCTCCTTACATGACAAGAACTAACAATAACTAGTAACTAACAATTTTAACTACTAATTTTGACCATGTGACCACTGAAGGTATCGCCCAAAAAAGCCCCAGTTTCGTTGTGAACGCTGACCTGATCTAAACCCCACTTGACGTGATGTGAGGCTAAATGCTGCAGTTAGTATATTGTAACGTTTGCGGCAGCAAAGTTGATTCCATAATAAAAAATAACTTCAGCTGCTCCCTTGTATACTCCCCAAGGGGTCGCCACAGTGGATTAATTCGCATCAGTAATTTGGCAGAGGACATCATGATCTGTAGTGAGAGTAGGGAGGAGGTGGAGGTGAGGTGGAGGTATGCACTGGAGAGAAGAGGAATGAAAGTCAGTAGAAACAAGACAGAGTACATGTGTGTGAATGAGAGGGAGGCAGGTGGAACGGTGAAGATGCAAGGAGTAGAGGTGGTGAAGGTGGATGAGTTTAAATACTTGGGATCAACCATCCAAAGCAACGGACAGAGCACAAGAGAGGTGAAGAAGAGAGTGCAGGCAGGGTGGAGTGGGTGGAGACGAGTGTCAGGGGTGCTTTGTGACACCAGGAGACTCAGGGCACTGAAGTGACAGACAAACGGACTCAGGGACAGTTTTTCCAATGGGACAACAGCCCTAATCAACACACACACGTGACCCAGTGGGTCATGTGCAATAAACAGCACACACTGAACAGTGCTCTTTAACTTTTCATTTGTGTAAATATTTGTTTATTGTTTCCTGTCTTTTCTGTGCCGGCGTGAAACAGCTTACTAATTTTGTTGTCCTACTGTACAAAGTATGACCGTGCAACGACAATAAAGATTTATCTTGTCTTAATCTATACTTTCAAAATGGCTGAATCAGGTCCAGATCTCATGGAGGTCTACCACTGCACCAAAACTCAAAACTTCGCCTTAAATAGCTTTTGTCACGATGACATGAAAGATTTATGACAGTGGTGGCGGCGGCGGCGGCAGCGCTGATGATTCCATCATATCCCCACTTTTCGGGGATGCGGGTTTGCTCCCGCTGCTCTCACCCTCAGAACAGATGCCGCTTTAATACGGCGTCGGTTTGCTGTGGTCAGCACACTTCAAAGAGGACTCAACGCAGGAATTCGGGAGAACCCCTGAGAGCTCAGAGGGAAGCTTTAAAAAAATTCTGCAATCATCTGGCTTCCTGTTTTGACTTCTTCTGCTCCTGTGCAATCCGTCTGCACGTCTGGATTGCAACACCTGCCGCTCAGGAGGCTACTGCGGTGGGTACAGCATGTGTTTAATGGTTACCAAGCTGTGCTGACGTCCGAGCGCCCATGAGCAATGACCAATGAGTCAACCGTACGAGGAGGTATGAGCAGAGTCATGATTTACCACATTCCTCAGGAGCACAAACCAGCCTTCCAGTGAGGAAATAACCACTTTCAGTTCAGTTCCCACCAACCTGATGAGTCATGTGATCTTTAATATGGCATCTTGTTCAGTCCGACCAACACCTGAAAACCAACAGATGTGACCATATAGTGTATTATTAAATGAAAAGTATTTGACCACAGCAAAGCAAACAATCCCAATACTACGATGCTTGGTTAAAAACTTCATTGCTATTCTTCCTCGAAGAGAAGCTCCTCCCACACCATTTGTTGTGGAGACACAGCTGACACACCGAATCAGCGGTGCGACGACAGCCATTTCATTCGCCGGGTGCACGTTTTATGCTTTTCACTTAATTTAAGAAAATGTCGCAAAAAACGGACATCAAAAGACAGGTCAAAGCGGGTCACGCAAAGTTACATAGTGGGGCTGCTGAGTGCTGAGTTGCATAGTGCGTAAAAGTCAGCAACACGCTGCTGACTCAGTAAACCGCCTCTGGCATTAACATCAGCACAAAAACTGTGCGTCATAGCATCGGTTCACGGTCAGATGGAGTGGTGTACAGAACGCCACCACTGGACTTAGGAGCAGTGGCAACATGTTCTGTAGCGTGACCAATCATGCTTCTCTATCTGGTAGTATGATGGACCAGTATGGTCCCCCTTGGGCCCCTCACACTACGTTCCCACCCAAATCAGATTTTTGGTAACAGTCTGAACAGAACAGATATGATATTCAGACCACTCCCATATATGGTCCTAAATAGGATATTTTTCAAAGCGACCTCAGTCTGAACAGTCACGTCACTTTTTATCTGACTTTTCCGTCATTGAACTGAGACAGACGTCATAACTTTGTGTCAGAGGAGGCGAGACACGGTGAGATCAAATGTCAACAATGGACCAAAAAAGCATGGCAGACAGCGTTGACGGAGCTAGTCAGTGGAAAGAAAGTTTTAATCACACGCATCCATATTTACTTCTATAAACACAGCGTGCTGCGTGTGATGATACGCTTTCTTCTCCACGTGTGTCACTTCAGGGCTGGAGACTGTTCACCCTGGAGTCTGATGGCGGTCGCTTTTAAATTATAATGTGAATGACCACGCAAATAAAAAACCCACATCTCAGCAAAAAAAATCGTAATCTCCTGCAGTGTGGACGTAACGTTAGTTCCAATAAAGGGAAGTCTTAATTCCTCAGCTTACTAAGACATTTTGGACAGTTCTTTACTTCCAACTTTGTGTGAACAGTTTATTGAAGGCCATTTTCTGTTTCAGTATGACTGCGCTCCAGTGCACAAAGCAAGCTCCATAAAGGCATGGTTATGGAAGAACTTGACTGGCCCACACAGAGCCTTGACCTCAACCCTCATCTGACACCTTTGTAATAAACTAGTAGAATGATCTTGTAGAAAGCCTTCCCAGAAGAGTGGAAGCTGTTCTAGCTGCAAACGGTCCAACTCCATATTAATGCCTCTGGATTTAGAATGGCAGGTCATTAAAGCTCCTGTAGGTGTCCCAATACTTCTGTCCATGCAGCGTAATACACAAACAATTGTTGACATTTGAGAAGCAGGAAGTAGATTTTGCTTGCCTTTTTTTTAAAACCTGACCAGTTAAATGATTATTAAAACCTTTAAA
>VUQH01090561.1:7175-20000 GCA_015106775.1 Etroplus canarensis | reverse complement strand
TATATATATATATATATATATATATATATATATATATATATATATATTTATATACACACACGAATGAACTAAGCAAACAATCCTTCCAGTTTAAATCTTTTAATGGAACTATAAACTAAAACCTAGCCCTGACACTACAATATTCAACACTCCATACATATTTGGCCACAAATAATTTCTTTTTCTTCTAACCAAATATTTGCCACTATCTTGTATGCCCCCAATTTCAACTGTCTAGTAAGATTTTCATCAGCTAAATGCTGTCACTCTAGTTGTCTTTTTTGCCAGAAGCAAATTCTTCAAGTGTATCAAACAACACTTTTAAAATGTAGTTTCTTCTGATAAAATTACCACATACTCTTACTTCTGTAATGTTTTTGCAAGTTTAAATATGTGATTGCTGGGAATTGTGTTGTACAGAGTATAGACTGCATGTTAAATTGGACTGATTGTACTGTACAAATAGTACAAATTTCATGCACTATTTCAGTTACTCTAGGAGCAATGCTACCTTTACATCTTTAACTTCAGCAAAGGTTAATCCATTACAGATGAAAGAACAAGGTGAAATTTAATGTTGCCTGGCTTACAGTTTCATCTCACATAACAAGTTTGGTAACGCATCATATTTCTGCCAAAGTCAATAAAACTGCAGTTTTTGGAATAAAGTTGAGCCCCATCTCTATTTCTTTCTTTTTTTTTGAGTGGGGAGCATGGTAAATAATTGGAAACACAGGCCATGGTAATGGTTTAATATTCAAAATGATGTAAAAGGTGTTTCTTTAATTGTTAATTAATTGTTTTTAGTCTTTAAAGGCCAGGTGTTTTTCAGCATGGACATCATCAACAAGCAAGGGACAAAGAGCAAACTGTATATCAGCCTGGCTCAGGGGATCGGCCCTCACTGTGATATGTACAACTCAGAATGGTAGAGCAAGCACTGTTCAGAAAACTCAACATTCTTTGAGGCAGCAGTGGTCAGAAACTTTGATTCCAACTAACTGATGTCATGTGCCAGGTCTATAGAGCTCCTCACATTGTGCTGAGCAGCTCAAGCATCACAAGAACTTTGACTCTACAGCAGACTAATTGCTATGAAATGGAAGTAACCTGTTAACCTAATGTCTCTAGTATCAGTCTGTGGCATATTTATCTTTAATTGACTGCAATGAAGTTTTATTCCCTGATCTGTGAAGCATGTTAGGTGACATTTAACTGCTTTGACTGACATTTTCTTCATATTCTTATTCACAAGATTTCACAAGGCCACCCTATCAAGATGGCTATCAAAACACTTCTGCCTATATGGATAATAGCCTCACCATCTCCGTTGTAAAATGTTTAAAATAGGTCTGCTTTGGAGGAATGTCAGCCTTTTAAACAAGATTTATTGTAATGTATGACAAGGAGTTCATGAAAATGCAGATTAGGACAAAAAAGGTTGGGTTCATCCAAAAGTCAAAATTGTTCCTCTTTGGCCATCAGAATAAAAGGGAGGCATAATGGCACCGGGTAAACTTATGGTTATAAGATGAAATTGTAAATATTTGTATTTTCTCATGCCATATTCAAAATACTTAAGAATAATCCCCAGTTGATCAGTGTCAACTGGCTTTGGACTACAAGGTGCTGTGGAATTTGTAATACATTCAACTACTCAAAAGCTTTGGATCACTTGCAAATTTCATTATTTTCCAAAGAAAAACACATTTTCCATTCCACAAACAAAGAATTTTAAAGAATAATCTACATTTTTCATAGAGGCCTATCAGTAACTGTCAGTCCGATGGATCAATCTTCTGGTACGGCTGCTAATCCAAGTTAATCATTTTATAAGGCTTATTGATCATTATCAACCCCTTTTGTAGTCATGTTGCACAGCTGAAAACCGCTGTACTAATAAGGACGCAAAAAAGAAGCATGGCATTCTTTAGGTTTTTTTCAGTATCTGAAGCATTAGCATGTGTTTGTTTATTTGCTTAGAGGCTCAAAATGGCCAGAAAGAAAGAACTTTCTTGAGCAACCCCTCAGTCTAGTGTTGTGCTTAGTAAGAAAGCCTGTTCAATGCAAGAAATTGTGAGGAAATTTAAAATCTCTTACCAGTCTGTTAACTACTCCCTTCAGAGAGCAGCACATACTGGTTCTAACAAAGTAAGAAAAAGAAATGGGAGGTCCTGATGCACAACTTTGCAAGAAGACAAATATCTGTTAGTGTGTAGGTTAAGACAAAGACATCACAATTATCGTTACACACCAGTGTCAGCATCAACAGTGAAAAGGAGACTTCAAGATGCTGGACTTCCTGGGAGGATTGCCAAGAAAAAGCCATATCTCATATTAACCAATAAAAAGAAAAGACTGAGATGGGCAAAAGAGCAACAGACACTGGACACTGGAAAACTGGAAGAAGGTGTTATGGACAGATGAGTCGAATTTTGAAGTCTTCGGATCAAACAGAAGAATATTTGTGAGATGCAGAATAAAAGAAATGATGCGAGAACAGTGCTTAATACCATCAGTCAAGCATGGTGGAGGTAGTGTGACCCAAAACACACAGCATATTGTGTCAGCAATAATTAAAGAACAAGCAGTCCATTACGGCTGGAATTCTGACTCTAGTAGAGTGGCCAGCACAGTCTCCGGATCGCAACCCTGTTGAGCTGTTGTGGGAACTCCATCAAATCGATCCATCTGACCCCATGCTTACCATCAGCATGGGGTGAAATCTCATCTGATTACTTTAAAAAATGACAGCTAGGCTGTAATTGCTGCAAAATGTGTTTTTTGATGAAGGCAAAGTTTGAAAACACATTAGCAATTTCCATTAAAATCATTATTTCTAACTCTAACAATGTCAGCATGTCCTGTTCATTTACTATATATATAACTATTTTTAATTTATTATAGTCAAGCTTTAAAATGTTTGAATCTGGATAAAGCCACACAGTCAGGCTAATTGCTTCTCCACAGGGAAATTTCATTAATGGTAATATACATGATAATAAATGATAATATACATGGTTTGTTACACTAATACAAATGATTATTTGTAAGTGCAACATAGTCTATAACATGTTCTGTTTGTTCCGAATTCTTTGGAAATGTTTGCATGAAGAAACCATTTTTTACTTCATGACAATTTGCACCCAAATGCCAGTTGACTAGCCTGTCAGCTATGGGACAAGGGGTTACCTATATGAGGCTCCATTCTGGATTTTTTTTTCTTTTTTTGTGCAGCTTCTTTATTTAAATTGGCCTAAAGAAACAACAATAATGTGTCTTGACAGATATTCAGACCTACTTGAATAATACTTTTATTTCAAAGAGTAGCACTGAGTTTCAGGGTTTGAACACAGTTCATTCTCGATGAGATAGAGTGCCACTGTTGTAGGCAGATGAAGAGCAGAGGAATGTGTATGCAGCTCACAGCTATGTGTTTTGGTTTTTTTTTTTGTCATGGTCAGGGCAAATGACAGCCAGACAGGATTCTCTGTCATATCAGCTCACAACGAAGGTTGGGGATTGTCTGGGGCCAAGAAACATGTACTCAAAAACACGACAAGAGAATGTCATACCATCAAAACATCACAAAACACACTGCCTGCAAGAGAAAGTGACATTTTTTTTAAAAGAGAAGAGACAGAATATAGAAAAAATAATGTAAGTAATGTAAATGACTGTTTACGAAAGCCAAGTTGTAGCTTACTGCTTAAAGTCAAACTAACAATCTGAACTGTTGGGGACGAGCAACGATAAAAGTTAAAAATTGCGATGCAAAAGTAAATACACTGCAAAAAAGTGACTCACAGACAAAAGTTTAAAAAGTATATTTTTTTATTTTATTTAAAGGCAATTACTCAAAAAATAATCCAAAACATTATAAAGGAATCTAGGAAAGTAGCTACTGAACAAGGTCCAATAAAAAATATAGACAGATGAACAAGAACACAGCCAAATACATTTAGCTACCTAACTACTGGGTATAGACATATGCTAGCATACCAGACATAAAGAAAAAGAAACAAACATACAAAAATACAAATAAATAGTAATTTTATTTTATATGGCATCTCTGTAACTGCTTTCCATTGTTGATGCTCCATGAGAGTTAACTGAACATCTTTTCTCAGAATAACAGAAATATCACGGGTGCATTGTGTTGCTAAATAGTAATCAAATCAAAATACTAAGTGACTGATTTGATTACCAGCATGTCAGGGGCATAAAAAAGCCCACTTTAGTATACCAAAACTGACCTCTAAGTTATAGAAAACCTCTAGTTAGACATTTTAATTACCCAGCAGCAATTACAAAAAACACAGTCTTTGTACCATACAGTACATGTCAACACCTCACCACTCGGGTTCGTCAGTGTCTTGGGTTTTTCGTCTCAAGAACAAGAAAAAGAATTTATTAAGAGTACAATTGTGTTGCAAAGGAAAAAAACACTCAATTTCTTTGAAGCAAATTTTAGTAAAGTAAGTCAAACCAGACACATTTCTCCTTAAAGCACTTAAGCAACATGAATAATTATAAGCTGTATTGAGAATGTCTGACAATGTGATCATGAGATTGGTTGTGTTTGTCAAAAGCAGCACATTAAGTCATTGAGAACACAGAGCTGTCCAAATAACTTGCACCATATCTTTATCAATAAAATGTCTTTCCTTAAGATGTCTCATTTTGTTCCAGAAATGTCTGAAGCAGCTGTCTTCCTCTTCTTTGCAACATTATACTTATGTGTTACATGTCTAGAACTAATTTCACTAAGGGGATCAATCAGTGCTAACTTATTCAGTTTTAGAAATGGAAAAATGTAGAAAAAGAAATATGTTTGCAAAAATTACATTATCATGATGCTCCCTCATCAGTTTTGCTGGGAAAAAAATGTATGCATATGAAGCTTATCTAAATTGTCTCTGACAGGCCTGATGCTGGTCACTTCAGGGATTTTGTTTGAGATGTCAACATCTTTAGCTGTGAGAAATAATGAACATCCACAAGGAGAATAAAGCATTTTTAATAGCCCTCTTTCTCACTGAGGTAAAAGTCAATGTGCAGACCATTTATAATGAGGCAATCATCAGGTGGAGCTTGCGATAATATTGTTTCTCATAATATACCCTGAAATTCTTCTGGCTTACAAACCCTTCCAAACACAAGGAGAGGAATTCTTCCTGAGCTTGTTACAACTGGAGGAACCAACAACACACTGCATGCATCCAGTGTGTGAATATTCCCATGAATCATGCAAATTGCCAAGGTTTTGATGATGACATTCAGCTGGGCTTGTAAAGATTAGTAGGGCCTGTTGACTTGAAAAATGTACATTTGAAGTGTGATCGTGTGAATGACCAATCAAAGGATTTATTGAGGAGAAAATTCTTCCTGACGAGCTTTTAACAGCTGTGTTCAGATATATAAACTCTCCACCAAAAACATTAATATGTCAAGTTCATCTGAGATTGTTGAAACCACTCGATTTCCTAATTTCCTCAATGTCCAAGTGGTGGGAAAGGGCAACGCTTTATACTTTAAGTTGAAAACTGGAAAAATGTATCCGTGTGCAAGAGATGTCTGTGGTGAATAATATTAATGCCACTACCTCCTCAGAGAAAGTATAGTAATTGACAAAAAGGCATTATTACAAAGCTGGAGCAAAATCAACAGTATTATACTTTGCATAATGACTGTGGAGAATGCGGTTTGAAAGTGGCAGGGCTGTCGATATACAGCAAAAATAATGTCTTTTGCTGTTTTTTCTAAAACACATTTTTTAGACCATTATGTCTGGATAGGGTTCATGAGGCCTGCATGTGATTGTTTAACGTGTCAGTCCAAAACCATGGGGATTAAAATGCTAAACTAGTGTGGGAGGTTTTTAGTAGATTTTGGAACATGGCCACATGGATCTTTACTTTTATGCAGGCACAAGAGCATTACTGATGTTGGGCAATAAGCTTGGATTACAGATGGCATTCCAGTGAAACCCAAAAGGCTAGATGGTGTAGAAGTCAGGGGTCTGTGTCCAGAGCGTCTGTGTGCTTAGTCCAGTTTTCCTACCACAAACTGGGGAATCCTTTTCTCTCTGCCTCAGTATTTACAACCTTTTCTCAAAGAAAAAAAAACCAAAAAAACAAAAGCAATAACAAAGGTGCTAATTCATGGTAACTATTAGGGTTCAGTACTGTACTGTACAGTACTGTACTGTATATTGATAGGGCCAGGTTAGTCTTGTGAGTACCTGTTTTTTGTTTTTTTTTTTCTTTTTCTCATGTATTTACCTTTATTTCTTTGCCTTTTTTAACCAGACTCAAAGCTGGTACCATATACTGTCAGTAAAAACTACTCATTGTGGTCATTCTCAGCATTTTTGAACACATAATGAAACACTTTATCTTCTTTAACATAATCTATTGTTAAGGAAGGAAATTCATAGAGTTTCAGTTAGGTATTCTCAAATATGTACTAATAACACAAACTGATATCATGCTGGTAAAAGTTCCCTCAGAAAAAGAAAAAAAAACTATGGGTGTAACACCTAATTAATTACAGCTAAATGAAATATCACCTGGATTTTCCTTTCCTCTATTTTTATTTTTCACACTAAGGTCTCATTTACACTAAATTTATGAGTAGTGGAGATAATCATAGCTCACCTCACTTTTTCTTTTACACATTTCTGACATTTGAATGAGCTGATAAAGTCACTGGCGAGGGTCTTCACTGAAGCTGTTTTGCTTTCCTTACCCATTTATTGCCCAAACAGATTCCTATTGAAAAAAATATTGAGTCACATTGTGCTGTGAATGATATCTGGACTGCCATTATAAGATTATAAGACATGTCTGCTAACAGGGAGCTACAAAAGAACTCTTGTTCTCTGCTTTTGTAAGCTTTCAAATGAGGTATTCGCTTTTCAGAAGTCCTCTGTTCTAAGACTACTATCATAAGAATATATTGCGGGTCTATGCAAGAGTCATTAGGCAATTAATTTATTGTGTAACTTTACACACCCTGGTGTCTAATTTGATTTATAAGTGCAGATTGATTATGAAATTAGGTTATTTAAATTGTCTGAGCTTTTTCTTTATATAAGGGGAGGCTCCATAATCACTGCAGCGTAACGTGGAGAGTTCAAGTATTGGTCAGCTTGGTGTACACACCATAGGCTGTTTTTCGTAGATGGTAAATCAGTAAGGCGCTAACAGTGGTTAATGATGTATAGCAACACAGAACTCACTGCACAGAAGGAAACTTGACTACTGGCAGAGAAAAGACAACATTTCAAGTTCTTTTTTTTTTTTCACTTTCAAAGATAAAGAGCGCATTAAAGTGCTGAAAACACGGAATGTGCTGCATACGTTTGTAATAGATGATTATAATAATAATCATAATCATAATAATAAAGAAGAATAAAAATATTCCCACATTCATTCATTAGAAAAAAATACCTTCTTTGGAATATACAGTATAGGTTTAGTTCTGTCTTTTCAATGCCGCATTGCAGTTTGCCTTGCCAAATCATCTGATCACAGTGCTTAATTGAATACTGATGTGAAATACAGAGTGCAAGAGATAGCAGAGCAGCCTTCACAAGTAATTAAAACATGCAACTCAGCCCATATGGATAATTTGCTTTAACTCATTTATCCTCCATGTTGAAAGCATACCTAAACCAGATACACTTCTAACACAGAGGATAAATGCTAGTTATTCATAAGGAATGTCCTTCTCAGCAGTACATTTACTTCTCAAAGAATTCAGAATCAGAATCTGATTACTTTATTAATCCCAGGGTGGAAATTGCTTAAAAATTAATATCTAGTCAGCATATAGAACTGTGTACTATAGGGGTAATTGGTAAGTGGAAATTTTGAAATACTGACCATAAGAAAATAAAATCAGTGCTGTTCTCTTTTTCTAGAGTACAGGGATTTACTTAGGAATACTTTTCTATACAAGGACAATAGGAACGTTGATACACCACACATTTAACTCATTGCTTTGCGAATATGCATTTATCAGCTAATTCGAATGCGTATAGGGACAGTGTGGTGCACAGTATGCTTCTAAGCACATTATCCAGTCAGCACATTTTCTTTGAGGTGTGGTCCAAATAAACAGCTAAGCTGTGGCACAGATTTGGTAATATATGCAACCCAGATGTGGCTCATACCTTTTTAGTCAAATTTGAACCATAACACTATCATGGCATGACCAAAAGTAAATGTTTTGGGAATAGCTGATATGGCTTGCACCTGGGCTTTTTGCAGAATTCAATTTCATCCTTCAACCAGTGCAAACTGGTGGAGGAAATTGTTTTGACTGATGTGCACAGAGGAAACCAAAGCTAGTGTTGAGCAGGTAGAAATACTCTATGAATTGTCACATTCCTGCCAGCTTCAGGAGCATGTGGTGCAGGTAAAGTGAACTATATGGTTTCCTAAGAATGTATGTTTCCATTTCCCTATCTAAAGAAAAATGAGTTCCATAGTGCTGTAGAGCTGAGCTATTTGTCCTTACACGGGATGTTTATTTTAGTGTAAACAGTAACCTCTGGCTTTAAGGGAAAGGCTAAACATACAAGTTGGTGATTGTCTAAATGCATAGAATTTTTCACCAGAATGTGCCATTAAATCATATCTTGTGGCCCAAATATGTGTTTCTGTCAGTGAAAAAAAAAAACAAAGTCAGATAAAATATGACCCCATGATGCTCAAGGCTGTTTGTGAGAGCAATAAAGTGTGATTGTACCCCCACCTCCCACCATACCCTCATTCCTCTAATGCTATCACATTTCTTTTCATATAAACAGAATCATGTTAACGTTAATTTGTGTGGTAAATCCTGCAAAAAATAATTCAAACATTGGCCATGTTTTCTTGATGTTTTTTGTTTGTTTTAGTTTTTTTTTTAACAAGGAAGCTAAGAGCAAAACAAACACTTTATGAAATATTTTATACAGTGCAGTCAGATTTGCAAAATTCTTAATAAAATTTTGTGTTTAATTACATAAAAAATAAAAATGAAAACTACTACTATTATGATTATTATTGTTTTAAACTTTGTCCTCCTAACCTAAAGGGCATATTTTAATGTCTTGAAAATTCTAGGCTGTTGACTGCACCATTTAATTGTCGTTAAATTACATGGAAAAGCTATCTGAATGAATATGACATGAATTCTTTAGTACATCAATAACATTTAATCAAAGAATGGTAATTAAAACATAAAACACAAATTTTAAAGAGCAACAAGAGATTACTTTAAATAAGTTTTAAAAATGATCAAAATCTTTCCCTCACAATTACAAAAAGCTTGCTTTTTAGGTTGCTTACTTCATTGCTGTTTAAGTCAGTTGTAATTTAGTCTTCCTATATTCCAAGAATAGTGCAAAAGAAGTGAGGACAACAATAGCAAAAAGCCTTTGGAGATTAAGGTTTAATATTTGGTTTTATTCTATCTATAAACATTTGACACATTTCTCTTTAAGCTCTCCCTTTGGCAGCCAGGATTACACAAGCAAATCTGTATATCTCTAAAACATTATCCTGCATTTGTGATGTGTGTTTATGGCAGATTCACTTGCTGTGTCAAGCTACCTCTGCTGGGGAGATTAAGGGTGTGTACAGGGGTTTACTGGAAGTGCTCAAACAAGCTGCTCAAAAGGCTGAGGGCTATACTGAGATTCATTCAAGGATTACATCCTCATATCTCCTCCCATCTTGAGTATTGAAAACCAGAGAGATGTTCAATGACTTGCAACAGCCATTTCACAGTTGAGGTGTCGTCTGCCCATTTCCTCCTCGATAAAAACTGTCTTTCTGGTGGTTTGGGGCTGTAACCAGCAGAAATAATGCGGAACTGACAAAATAAACAGGTCTTGCAAAGTGGCTCTGTTCAGTGAGATCGTTGGTTGGTGTTCAGCTAACATTATAGTTGCAAGTCTTTGAGTCCATAAGACTAAGGAAGGAACGTGCCATGCTTTGATCTTGAAAATTATTAAATATACATGACAGAAACCAGAATGCTCAAGAGCCATGATATGAAGCCATTCCTCTATAAAGAGAGGCACTTAGTGGAGTGGTTGTTTAGTAGCTATTTTCATGTTTTCTTTCTGACAGCACAGTGAACCCACTCATGCTGCAGAGTTAGGTCCTGTTTATAGTGGACTCTCTAATCCTGTCTCTAATCCTTCAGTCTTTGCAGGTATGAAACTCCGGCAGGAGAAGCAACCCTGTGAGAAAAAGGTGTTACATTAAATCCAACAGTGATTAAATAACTAACCATTATATATGGCTGTAGCAAATTAATTTCTCCAGCGACATGTCAGCTGGGTAACACAGTCTATCTATGGAGTCAGATCTATGCTCCTGATATTAGATGAAGTCACAGCATTCAGAAACATGATGGCTGACCTCTGTACATAACTCACAGAAAGAGGGAAAAAAAACCACACACACACACACACACACACACACACACACACACACACACACATTATGTGTGTGTGTATAAATATATATAAAGAAAGTAGAGTATCCATCTTGAAAATAAACTTTAAAATAGAAAATAAACAGATAAATAACCTCATGCACATATACAATACTGGGAGTTTAATATCTTATAAGTGATAGCAGCTCACATGGCAGGTGAATTATTTCAGCTTTTCAGCCCTCCCAACAGACTGTCTGAATTGAGCAATCTCTGCCAGCTAAAGCACAATTTGGATTAGCAAAAGCCCCACTGATAGGTCAGCTTAGCCCGTAATGGAGCAGCTTATGCCTTGTCTGCATGATTATAACATTCTTAGCAGCCTATTGCATTGCTTCCAGATGTTAACGCACAAACATCTCTGCTTCCCTTTAAGTTCACAACAAATTTAGATCACAGGGACATTAAATGATGCACAGTTTTAAAATATCTTTCCATATGTGATTTATTTTGACAAGAACCCTAATTGTCACTGTAATGCTGTTCACAATAAATGTCAAAAGGATCTTTTAGCTGTAAAATATTTCAAGCAATGCCTCTCATTTATTTGCCACAAATAATTTATTTATTGAAAGTTATTATCTTTGACAAAATTTTGCCGTTTCATCTGTTCACAGAATCAAAGCATTATAATGTCAACTTTAACAACATTTTAACTACATTAGAATACATCAGACATTTCCGCTGTGGCACTTCATTAAAAAATGTTGGCACATGACAAATGCTTTATACTTAATTGGCATTTAGCAGCACTGCTATTTTGCACTGTCTGTGCGTTTAAACAGCCACACATTTAGCTTCAAAAACCATAATTCTCAGACCTTCAGTTCAGCTTCAATTTGTGACTACTCCTTAAATTAGAGTTCCCAAACTATTCCATTTCTTCTCATGAAGATGACAAAGTAAATTTACTCAACAACCATGGTCTGACATGATGCTTCTGTGTGCATGCATTTCTCAGAAAAGCCTCAGTGCACGATTGCATTTTTTCTAATAAGACACAGCCATTCTGATCTTTAGCATATTGTTTGCATTCTCAGCACAATCCATTAACTGGCCAAGACAAAGTTAGAAGTATAAAGGTTTGTGAACGGGTTGTCACTGGTGGAAATTGCTTTAAAAGGTGATTATCTGAACAATCAATGGTTTATTCTTGCAAGTGACAGTCCTTGTGTTTATGCAAACTGCTGTGTGGTTTAGTCATTTTCAAAAGACTGTCTGTCTTCAAAAGTCTCCCAGGCTCTTCTGATCACAGGTTTCACTCAGGGGGCTTTCATCATTTACCTTTCTCCTTACCCAACCATGCCAAACAGTTCCACTATTAATATTAAATGAGACGTTCTCACAGAAATAAAACACATGCCAGAATGTTTTCATCAGCTTGTCTCTCCAACACAACAAACTTTTTGTTTACAAGTTCATGGCTTATTTAAAAGTACTTCAACTGCTAGATTAATTCACATGCCTCCACCATTAAAATGGACGTCTATGGCCAGCACATGTATGCTGTGACACCTTTCCACCAAATTCCTGCTGGGCATCCTGCAGTGGTTTGGATTGACGTTGTAATTGCTTAGGCTCAGAAATGTCATCAGTGTAATCTGTGACCACATCTTGCAGTTTGTAAAGCAAAAATGTTACTTTCCTTCATTTCTGTTGTTTTAGCAGACACGCTCTGCTAACTGCCTGTCTTGTGGATATATAATACAATGCTCAAAAATATGAAAGGAACACTTTTTAACCAGCTTATAGCATCATGCCAGTTAATCTTCTGGGATTTTGATCCTGTCTATTAAGTAAAAAAAGGGGTTTTTAAACAGTTTCAGCTGCTTCAGTGTTAATCAAATCAACAACAGGTGCACTAGAGGGACCACAATGAGATGAACCCCCAAACAGGAATGGTTGTACAGGTGGAGGTCACTGACATTTTTTCCCTCCTAATCTTTTTGGACATTTTTTTTTTCACTAGTTTTGGCTAGGGTCAGTATCCCTACTGGTAGCAAGAGGTGATACTTGGACCATTGCACAGGTAGTCCAACTCCTCCAGGATGGCACTTCAATACGTGCCATTGCCAGAAGGTTTGCTGTGTCTTCCAGAAAAGTTTCAAGAGTGTGGAGAAGATTCCCACAGACAGGAAGTTGCTCTAGGAGAGCAGGACAGGGCCATAGAAGGTCCCTAACCCATCAGCAGGATGGGTATCTGCTCCCTTGTGCAAGTAGGAACAGGAGAACTTGATTAATGAAAACATTCTTGGCAAATGCTTTCGCTTTCGTCCGTCTTGCGCCGGTCCAAGAATTTCACCTCTAGCGGCACAATACGAATGCCCC
>VUQH01090560.1:0-31040 GCA_015106775.1 Etroplus canarensis | reverse complement strand
AGCTATGCGTGGAGGTACAGTCATAAGTGTACAGGGAGAAAAGGAGGGGGCTGAGGACACAGCCCTGAGGGGCCCCAGTGTTCAGAGTCCGTGTGGAGGAAGTGACATTACCCATCTGCACAGACTGTGACCTGTTCGATAGTAAGTCCTGGATCCAGCTGTACAGTGATGGACGGATATGCAGGTCCCTGAGCTTCATGACAAGTGTGGTTGGAAGAATGCAGTTAAAGGCTGAACTGAAGTCCACAAACAGCATTCGCATGTATCTGTTCCTCTGATCCAGGCGAGAGAGGGCAGTGTGGAGTGCAAATGCCACTACAATGTCTGTGGACCTGTTTGGCCTGTAGGCAAACTGGAGCGGGTCATGTGTAGCAGGCAGGGATGATGTGATGTGAGCTTTGACTAACCTTTCAAAGCACTTCATGATGGTGAAGGTGAGTGCAATGGGGTGATAGTCATTTAGACGGATCACATTCTGCTTCTTTGGAATGGGGATTATGGCTGTTTTCTAGAGGCATGTGGGGACTACAGACTGGAGACTTCATGCAGTGGTACAGGAAAAAGTCTGCATTTTTTAAGAAGACCATGATTTTTATGCAGGACAATGCTCTAGCTCATGCATCAAAGTACTCCACTACGTAGCTAGCCTGTGAAGGCCTTAAAGATGAAAGAATAATGATATGGCCCCCTTTTTCACCTGACCTAAACCCTACTGAGAACTTGTGAGTCCTGCTAAACATGAGATGTACAGTGAAGGAAAACAGTAAACCTCTCTGAATAGTGTCTGGGAGGCTATGGCTGCTGCTGCACAAAGAGTTGATGGTCAAGAGATCAAGAAACTGACAGACTCCATGGATTGAAGACTTTTGAGTGTTACTGAAAAAAAGGTGGCTATACTGGTCATACTTTAATAGGTAAAAATAAACAAGTGAGACTGGAATATTTTTGTTTTTCTTTGAATTGCGTAATAATTCTATACACACAGATATTCTCTTACAAAAGCCAAAACCTCACTTTCACTTCCTTAAATATTCAGGTTTGAGGTTGATTAACATTTTGGATTGACCAAAAGCACTGCTGTTGTTAAATAATAAAACAAATCCTCAAAAATGCACCTTGCCTAATAACTGTGCACACAGTGTAGAAACCGAGCATGAAAACATGAGGAACTGGAATACACCCACTGACAGAATAAACTGAAAGGCAGGACTATACTCACAGACTAATGACTAATAAACAACAGGAGAAAGAGGAGCACAGGTGGCAACAACCAATGACGAGAAGCAAAACTGAACACAATATATGGAACATAACTGGTATTAAAGTAAAACAGGAAGTGAGAAACAACTGAAAATGCAGACACAAGACTGAACTTGACAGATGAACATGAACACAAGAGGCCCAGACTGAAGAGACAGAGAAAACTAATGACAAACTCAACACAGGCAGGGGTTAGAACTGAGGCAAAGGAGACCTGAAGGAACTAATAAAAGCACAGATAGACTAGAACTAAAATACAATAAGCAAAGGTTTAGAATACAAGAGACAAAGACTTACACGGGAAACAGGAAAGACTCAAACTACACACAGACTTAACACAGAGAAACATGAGGAATATAACAGCCAAACTGAACGAAACAAACTGGAATAAATGGCGAACTAGAACTCAAATGCAAAATATTGAAATTGATAGCAGAATGGAATATGTAACAGAGGCTCAGAATCCTAACTGAAGAATCACAATAAATAATACAAATAGATACTGAAATCATGCTGAAAGTAAAAGTAAATAAATAAATAAATAAATAATACAAAACCCAAAGACCCAGACAGGTCTGTTGAGCAACTGGAATCCTGTATCAGATAAGCATGTGATAACATTCCTCTCCCAAAGGTCCAGCAGCTGGTCTCCTCAGTTTCCAGATGTTTACAGACAGTTGTTAAATAAAGAGATGATGCTACACAGTGATAAACATGGCCCTGTGCCAACTTTATTTAAAATATGTTGCTCCCATCAAATCCAAGATGAGATAGCAGTTTTCATGAAACAGTGAAATGTCTCACTTTGAACATTTAATGTTTTCTTTTGTTTTTCCTATGTTTTCTTTTGTTTTAGTTTAGTTCTTATTAGTTTGTGTGTTAGTTTTAGATTTCTTAATTATTATAACACAGTTAGGGCAGATGTTCAATATAGAAATTACAATACAAACAAAACACTTTTGAAGGCAGTAGACTCATAGTCATGTAAACGTCCTAAATCTCTATAAACAAATGCACAAAGCCTCATCAGACAGGTCGTCCTAATAAATCTGACCAAACTATAACATAGACTAAACTAAGGATATTCCCTGCATATTTTCATTTCATTTTAGTCAGTTTTGTTAGCACAGCATATTTGGTTTTGTTCTAATTTTTATCAGCAATCTAGTGTTTATTTTATTTCAGTTTAATACAATGTTTTTCTCACCTAGTTTTAGTTTTTAGTTTGGGTTTAGTTAAGTAAAATCTTGCATGTACTGTAACTAATAATCAGTGGAGCCTAATGAACTTGTGATTCTTAAGGCCCTGGGCAGTTATTTGCCCAATAAGAAATCTGGTTCGGACATAAAAAGATTCCTGCCATTTTAATGTCAACTTCTCTGTCAATATAAAATTGTACTCAAAGTTTAAAGTAAATGATAAAATAAAATTAAATAAAAGCCTTTATAAAATAATATTGCATGTCTGTGTGATTTACCCCAACAAGGAAACAATGTTTAGAGAAACAAACACTGAAGCCTCGAGTTAAACCTATTAGAAATGGATCTGTTTGAGTGCCAGGCAGACCAGAATAAGCGAAAACTTTAAGTGTGGGAAGGTGGTAATTAAAGCGAATATACAGTTTTTGAGCTTGTGGTGTGTGGTGTTTTGATATATCTTCCCACACCATAATATTCAGAGGTATTTCTTCCAACCACACCAGAATGTGATAAAATATTATATCCACTTCTCATATAACCGAATCAACAGCACCACAAACTACAACTGCTGAAATTTCCATAATGGTAAATCAAAATCTCCTTCCAACAGTTTTAACAGAAACATAACATTGTGGGCATTACCTCCTTTGATTTTGGGTTTGTTGCAGGGCTGCTGTATTAGTCTGCGTAAGTTTTAGTTACGTGTACAGGTTCCAGGAAAGCATTTAACAATTCAGTGTGCTGTGTGCTTTGTTTCATTTTCAATTTGTGACCATCTCTGAGTTGCTCATTGTCAGGTAAAGTCAGCTTTGGTTTACAAACACAATTTCTCAAATTTTGAGTTTTAATGTACTGTACTAGCATTTTTTGACTCTTTTTAAGGGTGCGAAATGCATTACAATAGCTCAAGTTTAGTTTCTAATTGGATTTTTTCTTGGTGTGGTGTACAGTTACTGCCATCAGTAGAATTACAGGTTTCATTTTACAGGGGCCTGTGTAAAAATGTAGCAATAAAAAAGTGGCAATAGAAACACAGCCTCTAGTAAAAGTAATAATCTGTAAAATGCACATAAGAGCTAAGCAATGTTTGTTAACTGACAATCCGTGGTTCTTGATGATTGTTTTTAACAAAGGCAGGCTCTGGCAGGTTCAGAGAAAATGGGATCAGGCTACTTGTTGCTGGCCCTGACATTTGACACCAGAGGGCTCACTTACGCACTCTTGGACTCAGTGATGTGATGTTTTCTCTTTCTTTACACAGGGTGGCGACAAAAGCCATGTCTCACTCTGCCCGCAGACCTCTCTGTCACCTGAGGCACAACTCAGCTGGCACGCTCAGAGATGAACACACCATAGTAGTGTAGGTGGGATCCAAACACTTAAACAGTCCTAAATTTACAACACCGCTAACGCAAATATAGGATTTAATAAGCAAAACACACTAAACTATATGTGTCTACATTTACCATATCTGAGTTGATATTTTATTTGATTATTTGTTTCGCTAAGAAAAGCATTTTTAAACTCTTGCGTAGTTATTGGATTGAAAGTGAATTAGGGTGACCAGATCCCAAAAAATTAAATGTGAGGCAAACACTGTGTTTATGTGGAAAAATGTGGGACATGGTAGCACTGCTGGGAGGTAGTCTGAAATGTTGTAGCCTAAAAATAAAAGTACAATAAACTGCACAGTTTACTGGATTGACATTTAGTGTATAAAGGCCAAATATATTATATTTCAGTGCAACTTTTTCAACTATGTTGCTCAGTAAATACAATAAGATGGTCTCATGCAATAGTTTTAATATACTCCTGCAATCTCTTCATCTGCTGCTCCATCTGGTAACTATCTTTAGGTTTCAGCAGCGATGCATCCATAGGCTGACTTACTTATTTTACCCATTTAGCAATTTTTATCCAGTTATGACAAACACATAACATCATGCCAATATTTTTCTTCTGATAATGAAAAATGATTCTAGTGAAAGAGACAAAAACTATATCTTATCATATACTGCCACTTCATTTTCTTTGTGGTAGTTTTTGTATTCCCCAAAATCAGCAAAGTTTGTGACTTTTTGGTGACTTTCCAGATGGGCTTAATATTAGACAGGTAACCTTCACTTTACTATAATAAAATGCCTTCCCTGCTTCACATGCATTGGGTTAAAGCCAGACTTAAGAAAAGTGTGTATCCTGCAGAGCTAGTCAAAATGTGAGATATTGTCTCAAGGCGTGGGACAAAGGGACAAGGTATAATAAAGCTGTGCAGTCCCACAAAAAGAGGGATATCTGGTTACCTTAAGGTAAAGTAAAATGACGGAACAAAAATTGAGTTTGCTGGCATAAAACGTGATGACCTTTGTAGACATTCTTACCATTAGCAAAGGGGAGTCAATGGCCTTTTATTAATTCTCAGCTTTCCAAGATTTAAAATATAATTTACAGATGAAAATAAGAGCTAAAAGGAAAGAAGAATTCTGAAGAAAGACATCTGTAGGATCAGGGTTTCCCTCAGACCCAGTCAAAACATTCATTTAAATAAATATTTGCATTCTCCAGATGGTGGATAGAAAATCTGTATGTTAAATAAGAAACTGCATGAGATTGCTTAATCTTGGCATAATGTTTCCAAATAAGGGGAAACTGTAGTGTGGATATGGTAAATATTAACAAAATTGAGGACAGCACAGCTAAAACTCTGATAGTCTACTCTGAAATGATAGTCAGGTGTATAATTATTTTATAAAAATGCTTTTTGTTGTTTTTGCCATTTGTGTTTTATGCAGATTCACTAATGTGTGTACCTTTCAGGATTTAGCAAGGATTAGAGGTGATAAAGACTATACAAGGTGAGATCTTTGCGTGCTAATATTAGGCAATAATTAATCTTCTATTTTAGTTTGTTGGTCTTTCTATAAAGAAAATGCATCATGCAAGTTTCACAAAAGTGCAGGATCCTCTTTTCATTGTAGAAACATTTAAGATGAAGATGTGCCACTGAGGCATACAGGCTGGAATCAACGTGGGTTCTGAAGCTTGTTGCTGGTTGTGAAAATGTGAACACTGAGAGCTACTTGTTTTTTTCAGCTAGTTTATGATGATGCCTCAGCTTAGACAGACCAGCATAAATCAATTTCCCCACTCTTCCGCTTTTTCCCATCTAATCTCATTTAGTCGTTCACTGCTGATGTTCTTTCCACTATCAACGATTTATAATGAAGAGTCATCTCTGCTGCTCAATCTAATCTCAAAGCAATGCCCCAGATATAAATAGGGGAAAAACAAGAAAACAAATTGGTGTTGCTACTTTTGTGCTCATAATCGTTATTTCACCTGTAAGCAGCATTCAAGGGGCTTTCAAAATGTCAAACAGCGTTACCTGTTAGCCATCTGGCAAAGATCCTTACAGGCAGATTAACCATTTAATATGAACCATTTTTTGTGGGGGGGATTTTAAAGTTGAATAAAAGGCTTCTGTGTGTGATATACATACATGTATTGCTTTAGAAAAGAATAGTAAGTAAACATGTAAATGCTGAAAATGTAGTAATGTAAGTGAAATTTATCCAAAAAAATTTAAGAAATCCGAAAGTGGATTTTATGTTTTAATATAAGACTATAATATAAATATGTCAATCAGAAATATTAACTGTTTAAGCCATAAAAGGAAAATAAACTCAGTCAAATTATGAGTTTAGTGTAGTGGTTTACACATTTGCCTTATAAGCGAAAAAAGCCCTGGTTCAAATCCAGGTGGGGACACAAGCCCTTCTCATTATGGAGGGTTGCGTCAGGAAGGGCAATGAGCATAAAACCTCTGCCAAATTACCAATGTGGATTAATCTGGTGTGGCGACCCCTTGGGGAAAATAGAAGGGAGCAGCAGAAGGGAAAAAAATAATTAAACTACATTACTACCTTTTTGCCTCAATTCTTGCTTCTTTATTTATTAAGCGTTTTCATAAACAGTGAAGAATATAGGAAGGTCAAAGTAAGGCTGCCAAAAAAGCAAAACATCATAAATGATAAAATTTTTTGGGTTGTTTTGTGTTGTTTTTGTGTGGGTGGACACAGGTCCTTCTTAGCTCATTTCTTTGTTTACAGCTTTTTAATACTTGCACTTCAAATTTCAATTCTTGCATTTTTATTTTATTAGAAATTTTATTATTGTTTCATATGAAGGGAGCGTAAACTGCTGAGTCTATTTTGAAGAGGCGTGTGACATTAAATTACTTAATATTAATAACTGCTCTGTTCAACAATCAATTTCCAGTGCTTTGGAAAATGCATATAATGCTTAAGTCCACATCTTTGTTTTGGGGTCAGCTGAAGATAAAATGCCATCATGTGTTGTATAATAGCTTCAGGTAAATGTAGTTTTAGTATTCCACAAACAGTGTGGAATATGAATAATCTTTATCAGCCAATGAAAGCAAATTTGCTAAAAATGAAAGTTAAACATGTGGTTGAATTTGTTTTTTGAATATCCTCTCTAAAAAGACAAACATAAAAAGCTAAGAGACTTGTTGCTTTTTCCAAATTTTCATCTACGACAGCGGTTATTTTTCTTCACATATTATGGAGATTCTGTACTTTTTCCAGTTTTCTGTGCTGCGTCTTTGCATCTGAGAAACTTTTAGGCATTTTAGGGGATTCTGAATATGCAAACTGAAATATATGATGGGGTGGAGCTGCATGAATTCAGGGTGGGTTAGATGGCCATTCTTGTTGTTGTCTGTGGTGTGCAACAGAGCTGGAGGCCACAAAAACACTGCTGAAGATTTGCCACCTTTTTATATTCAGGTAAAATGATTTTTTTATATACATTTATATATAATTTGTGTATAAGGATTAGTAATACAATCAATGAGACAGTATTTGTTATAATAAATACCTATTTAGGCAAACCATGATGTTAGGTTAATTACTTTTTATTAGACATTTTTTCAGTTGCAGGGTGGGAAATAAATGTGAACTTGAACTTGTATATTTCTGAAAAAGCAACATAGCTCTGAACAAATGTGAAATATTTGTCCTTGTCTTTCGAATTTCTTGATCTAATAATTGATCTGATGATTTTCAAGTGAAGAACTATTGTTAAAAAGAAGCATACTCATATAAATGTCTACATTTTTTCCAAAAAATCTTAAGCTATGCATTCAATAATGTTATATGAACTAAATAAATTTAAAAAGAAAAACACCCACTACCATTTACTAATCTGCATTTTTTTTTAAATTTTTGCTCACAAATAATAGCTGTTGATCAGTTTAAAATGAAAATAATTATTTTCATATTTTCAGTCCAACAGGGCGTTAACATCTAAGAAGTAAAGAAAAATGAAACTTAGGTTTATCTTGGGAACTCATCAGACTGTAATACTGTCAAGATCATAATATTAGTCATGTTTTTAGATGGCAATTTCATGTGACCTTTAAAAATTCTAAAATTTAAAATGAATTTTGTTGTATAAAGCAACACTTTAAGGATAAGGAATACATCTAGAAGATAATGATTTCCAAATAAACTGAACATTGATTTGATAATTGTTGGAAATGAACTTCTCTATACATGTATGACTACATAATTAAAAACTAATTCTGGAGAGCTGCTGAAGAGCTTTTCCACTACATTTGATGAAATTAGTTTAATGACTTTATGTTTAAATTCATATTTCCGCTCTTATTTGTTGAGATCTGAATTGGATTATTGAACTCTGTGGGTAACACTTTTGTGTAATTTGTTTATCTGACAAAGCTAATCTACTTATTTACCCATAAACTGCAGCGCCTATTACGCAATAATAACTTCCTCTTTCCTTGCAGGGACAGATGATTGTCATCTAACAAACAGACCAGCAGGACTTACGTTTTTTATTTATTATAGCCAAAAAGAGGACAAATGGACACATCTCAGCATCTCAAGGACAAATTTCACCCTCATCAAGGAGGCCTGCGGGGAAGCAAAATGTCAAACACTGACTTGCAGATACTTGAGTACTTCTTCACCCTGAATAGTTGCAGTCCAAGCAAATTCTGTAATAACTCTCAGCTGATTTTTCACAACACAAGTATTTACAATCTGCTGGAGATTCCTGATGATGGAGCCCCATGGCTGAGAATAGTCATCTCTGTGGTGTACTTTATTGTGGCTACAGCTGGAGTGTTGGGGAACTTGTTAGTGATGTTCCTGCTGCACTCTACTCACACCATAACCGCAGGCACTATAAATTTCTTTGTTTTTAACTTAGCTTTGGCTCACCTACTGTTTTCACTGGCCTTACCATTTTGGGCTATTGATATTGCACTGGACTATAGCTGGCCCTTTGGCTTGACAACATGCAAGGCTGTGTCTTTACTCACTGGGCTGAATGTCTTTGCTAGCTGCTTTTTCCTCACTGCTATGAGTTTGACCAGGTACTGCTATGTGGCAACTGCTCTCAAACCCAGTGCTTCCCTGTGCAGCCAATCTTGCACTTTTCCGATTGCCACAGCTTTTATCTGGGCTGGAGCACTCATAGCAGCAGCACCCCGAGCTGTGTTTGCAGACCTGAGAGATGTGGGCAGTGGCAATGACACAGCATGCCTGCTCCGTTTCCCAGATGGTACAGCCTGGCTTGGAATAAACCAACTCCTGCGAGTAGTGCTGGGATTTCTGCTGCCCTATGCCATCATCATCCTCTCCTACACGCTTCTGCTGCGCTTCCTCGGTCGGCATAAAGTGAAAGGCAGCAACTCTTGGCGAAAGGCTAATATTTCAAAGTCTGTGGCAGTGGTGGTGCTTTCATTCTGCGCCTGCTGGTTCCCATACAATGTCCTCACCTTTTGGGGTGTCCTGATCCAACTTGACATCATTGATATCAGTCCCTCTTTCTATTTGGCTCAAACATACTTTTTCCCCCTGGCGAACTGCTTGGCATTCACCAGCAGTTGCTTCAACCCTGTCATCTACTGCCTGGTTAGGAAGGAGTACCGTGTGGCTCTCCATAACGTGCTCTTCAAATTAAGTTTAGCTATTATGGCCAAGGTGCCCTATGGTATTAACCCTGAGGAGGGGTCAGGGCAAGCAGTCCAGTTGGCTATTCCACTCAACAGCAATTTCAGCCAGACATCCCAAAGTGACACGAAGAGATACACACCACTGTCAGCACTGCCAACTGTAGTGTCCACTCCGTAAAGTTCCAACACAGTAATCAAATTATAAACACTTATGAAACACATGTGACGTAACAAGGATGGATGGTTTAAGAGGCTTTAGAAAGAATTTCCATCTAAGGTTGGGCATTATGCATATTTTGAATTTGTTGTGAGAAAAGCATCTTAAATACTAAAACAGTACCTAAACCTTTGTATGTCTGCATGAAGATTTGAGCTTTAGTCGGTGACAGTGTCTTAACACTTAGTAAAATATTTTCACTGATTTGCTCAGAATCTAATTAAAGGAGATCCTGGTAGACTGCACATTCGATGCATGAAGGCTGTGTCCTCACCACAGTGACCTGGGTTCACTTCCACCCCAGGCTATTTGCTGCATGTCACCTGCACACTCTCTCCCCACTTTCCTGTCATTTAACTGTCACTTTCTAATTAAGGCAAAAAGCCAAATCATTTTTTAAAGAGGAGATCTTTTCGCTCTGGTTAGCGTGATTGCCAAATGCACACTAATACTGAAATGAAAACTGCTTACCACTATTTGCTGCTGCCCCATATACTAAAGGGTTGATACATGATTACACATTTAAAATGTCAAACAAGTCTTACCCTCTTTTAGCTTGTAAAACAGCCAGGAGTAACAGCTTTCAGCACTTTCTAGTGCCTCTTCCAGTTTTCTTTCTCATTCTCCTTCTTGTTGTTTGTAACACAACTTGAAAAACTATAAAGTTGTTTAAAACCTGCATGTACACCTTTACTACTTCATTTAGAACAATTAATACTAGCACTATCAGTATAAATTGTGGTTGTCTTGGGTTTACAGTGTGCATGTCAATTGTCTGAATGGACATTAAAAATAAAATCTAATCTATCATAAATTCCCCACCTTGTATTGTTGTTTTTTTTTTTGCTCTTCACTCCCTTTCTCTGTAAAAATATCAGATTCACTGTGCTACTTCAAAAGCAAGATATCTCAAAAGAGAACTGGTTAAAGCAAAGTAGATATCTGCTCTGGAAAGAGTAGTGAACGGTTTTGCACTGGAGGGACCTTCAGGTGAAACAAAATTAGCCTCAGCTTTAATAGGCTTTGGAAAGGCCAATCAAATGTATTATTTAGATGTAGTACTGCACAAAGCCTTAAGCCACCCCTCATTTATTTATTTATTTGAAAATGAGAAATAGGTGTAATGATTTATTGAAACATGTAAACTTAAATGAAAATACAGTACATAAGGCAAAACAGAGTTTGTACGATTCAATGAGCTTCAAAGAACTCTCTAAGGAAAGCTTCCTGGTAATTTCTTTAAGTAGTTTTCAGGAATAGTTCTCCAGTCTTCTTGAAGGACATTCCAAAGCCCTTCTTTGGATGTTGGCAGCATTTTGTTCTATTCTCTGTTAAGATGAACCTCACTGCTTCAAAAGTGTTGAGGTCTGAGCTCTGGGGAACTTAATCCCTGATTGATAGTGTTCCATTGTGCATTTTCTGTCCAAGGAGGCTTTTACTGCAAGTGTGTTTAGGATCATTGTCATACTGAAAAGTTGTTATCAGTCATATGTTTTCCAGATGGTACTGCAAGACAGATTTAAATCTGATGTTTGACTCCACTCTGTTTTACAGCTTTTTATTGTATAAACACTCACTGTTGTACCTCTCTCCTGTCCTCCTCTGTACATACTGACCATAATATGAACCAAAAAATTTAAACTTGGAGCAATCACTCTATAACACCATTTACCACTGATTCTGAGAACATATTTGTGGAACTTGCATACCTCTGCCTGTTATCCCTGTTTCCCTTCCTTAAGAATGACTTCTTAACAGCCAGCCTTCTTTTGAGACTGTTTCTGATGAGGCTTCAGTGAACAGTAGATGGATCATATGAAGGGCCAGATGCATCACTCATGTCCTGTGCCAGGTTTTTGCTGTATTTTCCCCTCCTTTTTCTTAAGTACAGGACTTTCAGATACTGTTCATCTGCTGTAGATCGTTTTTAGGCCTGACACTTTTTCTTTTGTCTTTCACTTGTCCAGTGTCCTCTAATTTTTTTCAGGACATAGCTCGTTGGAAGCAGAATATAAAGAAACGAGTGGTGGCTAGAGTGGTGGCTACACCTATCAGCTGCAACATTAAAACCACATGCTTAATCTTGTGTAGTTTTCCCTTCTGCTACCTACACAGCTCTGGCTCACCAAAGCATGAACTCCACATGAGCTCTGAAGGCTTCCTGTGGTATCAATACCAAGACTTTAGAGGAGATCCTCTAAGTTGCCAGGAGAGGCATCCATGGATCAGGCTTGTTTTTCCAACACAACCCACAGACAAGACGAGAAATTTGGAGGCCAAGCCAACACCTTGACCTGTTTTTCTTTAGACCATTGTTGTACAATCTTTGCAGTATAGCTGTGTGTACTAATTCCTGTGTCTCATTTGCTGTGTCTCTGGAAAGACAGAACGTGATTAATATGCTGTAGAAAATCATTTATTGCGGATAATGCCGTCTTTGACTGCAGTATACCACAAGATGGTGCAGTTGTTCAAACATTACAACTAAATGAGGCCTACACAGACAGCACACTGACATGGATTCACATCTTTAAGAGGCTGTGTCTAATGAAAATATCATAAATTTAGCACATTTTAAAAACAGACTTTTACTTGAATTGAGGAATAATAGATATTTTGGAAAATATGCTCATTTTACTGTCTCATCCGTGTTTTTGAGACTAATACCACCTTTTTCACAACTGTCCAACATACATCTTCCAGCATCTGGTTAGTTCAGTGAAGGTAACTGGTAGCGTTGTTAAAGAAGAAAAGTCTTAATCAAAAGAGTAAGTGCAGTAATTGATCTTTAGATATGTGAATTTTGTTCTTCCGGGCTACCTTCTTTTTCCCAGTGCCTGCCTTTATACTAAGCTCTGCTAACTGGCCACTTTTTCCATTTTTATATTTAATGTACAGAAAGTTGTAATATCAGGCTTTTTCCTAAAGTTGCATTAAGTCTGTTACCCTCTGGATTTACCTAATCCTGAAGAATGGCCTCAAAAATCTTCATGGTTTCATCCGTATTTTATCAAGTAATGGAGAAGCTACTTATTAGGATAACCTAATTACTTCTGTCAGTGCACAGAGAAATCAGCTTAAGAAACTGGAATCTCTGTGTGTTTTACCCATTTAAAGGAGCTATGTTGAAAATGAAAAACATGACTCAACCCACCATAAAGGTGTAAGCTTCTGCAGACCTATAAGTGTTATAATAATTACCATAAATATATTACAAGCATACAAGACTTGTGATGGAGTTGGATAGCTGCTGGGAGGAATCTGAGAGAGGAGCAGAAGCTGTGAAACCAATTTGTTCTTCATTTTTTTTGCAGTGTCAGACAGTTGGTTATCTGCAGTACTTTGGCATTACGCAGATCTCTGATGGAGAGCAGCTGACATCCCATTACCCACTCAGCCATTGAAATAAATGAATGCTAAGCCAGGTTGTTACTTGAGAGGATGGATTATGATTAGCTTAGTTGTGACACAAGAAATCTGTGAGTTGACTGAGGAGGAGCTGTTTGTTGTATTGCAATTTGATTGAAAATGGTTTGGTCCTTCATTTGTTTGTAATGACAAAGAAGCTGGTAGTGCCTCTGGCAGTTTATCCGAATGTTAAAAGCATAAAGTACGATACATTTGTGATGTGTTGTAGTGGCTGGAATCCAACTATGAATATACAAAATGTAATATGGGTTTACAACAAGGGGCAAACTCAAGAAACTCAAGGATAGAAAGGTCAGAGCAGATTTTGCCTGAAAACATCTAAACGGGACTGGCAAGTTGATAGGAATGATGGGAAAAATACTGAGAAGGAAAGGGACAGTTCACAGTCTGAAGCACCATATCATCTGTCAAACATGGTAGAGGCAATGTTTATAGCACGGGCATGTGTGACTGACAGTGGAACCAGCTCACTAGTGTTTATTGATGGTGTGACTGCTGACAGAAGTAGCAGGGTGAATTGTGAAGTGTACAGAGCTATACTTTCTGCACAGATTCAGCCAAATGCTGCAAAACTGATTGGATGTAGCTTCACATTGCAAATGGATAATGGCCCAAAGCATACTGCAAAAGCAGCCCAAGAGCTTCTCAAGGCAAATAAATGGAATATTCTTCAATGGCCAAGTCAGTCACCTGATGCTGACCCAGTAGAGCAGCTTTATAGTTACTGAAGACAAAACTGAAGGTAGAGAGACCCACAAACAAGGAGCAAATGAAGGCAGCTCCAGTAAAGGCCTGACAGATTATTTCAAGGGAGGAAACACGGTATTTGGGGATGTCCATGGGTTCTAGACTTCATGCAGTCACTGACTTTTGATTGATTTGATTTTCATCCAAGTATGAAAACTAATTGTTATGCTTAAAATTATGTTAGTTTTTCCCATTGCTTTTGAGCCTCTTAAAATAGGAAAATATGTATAAAACTGGCTGTAAATCCTGAACAGGTAATGCAATACTTTTGTCAAACATCTTGAATTAAAAATGAGAGTCTGAACTTCAGTTACATTTTGACTGTTTGGACTGTTTGATTTAAAATCCACAGTGGTAGTGTAACAGAGGCAAAGAATATGTTGCTGTCCCAAAACTTTTGGACCTAACTATAGATTGACTTTGAGGCCAATAATGCCAGTATTTTAAGATTTTATGATTATGTTTAATGCTAAACTGAATTTTTTTTTATTGAGGTATGGACTAAGCTCTCATTGTAGCTATTATATACTATATAGTGCCATAGCTGCAGGTAGTTAGATTAGCGCAAATACAGTTTGCTCTCTCTCGGGTCTTCTTCACTTTCAAAGCCCATTAATTACCATGCAATGTTTAACTTGTTTAAAAATATTTAAATGATAAAACATTATTTTCTATTTTAAGTATGGTATTATTTGGCGTCTCAGTGGTTGCCTGGCTGCATCAGTCTTTGTGCTATGCTAAGGCAGCTGGTTTTCCCAACAAGTGAATAAACACATGTCCCAATTGGTAACAGTTTTTCCTTAAAGGAATATTTATTTATGCATTCATTTATTTATTTGACTACTTGAGGGCACCAAAACAAGCTGAAACCAGCTGGCATTTTCTCTTCTAAAGATGCCATGGCAAACATGCTAGTAGATACTTGCCTGGTTACACATCCAGCAACATCCAAATTAACATTACTTTGAATTTATTTTTCTTATGTTTATATTCTCTCCGTGTTTAACTCAGTATTTGGACTCCCCTGATGAAGAATCTGGCTCTTTTTGACTGTTAAGACTGAAAACAGTAAAGCTTGAACACTGAACTCAGAATCAGAATCAGAATGCTTTACTTATCCCCAGTGGAGAAATTACTTAAAAACTAAACTTACCTAAAACTAAAAAATGTCAATTTGTTCAACAGAGTAGAGCTGTTGGTTTGTCACTGTGTGACCTTTTTCACATTTCACATACCCATTTGGACAGTTGTGAATGTGAAAATATTGATTAGTGCAGCTGTAAAGTTCATTAACTGAATCTTGATCTCACTTGTTTCAGACAAGAAATAGATTTAGACAGATGACTGGCACCTCCTCCACAGTGAGTGGGAGACTACTAGTGATCTGGGGCTGTTATGTGGATTTTTAATCAACTGCTGTACTGAAAAGCTCAGAAAATGTACCCCAGGCTGTCCTCATAAAAGTAACATTTCCCCTGTAACATTTCCATCTCTTCTAATGTGCTCCCTTAGTTTTTTATAGTTCTGAGATATTGAAGGTCTTGAATACTGCAAACGGAGCTCTCAACATACTGTAATCCATATGCATGGCATCTAAATCTTACTGTTCTTTTTAAAAGTGACTTACGCAAGTACTTTTAAATAACAGATCCTCAATTAGGGATTTATTAATTTATTTAAATCACTCGGAAAAATCACCTGAAAAATGAATACATTCCCTTTGTTCAAACAAAACAAATCATATCAATCAAGTATACTTACACTAATAATAATAATTACAAGCGCAATCATACCTACAATAACTACCATTTTAAATAAAACTACCAACATTAAACATCCACCACACAACATCAGGGGACTGGAGGGTATGGCTTATCAATGGGGCATGGCTTATTTCAAAAGAAATGTCAAGTAAATTAAGGTATTACATCCACTAGGCCTAATTCAAGTCATCCTACCAACTCTATATATTTGTGAGACAGCAGGTCAATTGTGCAGAATAATAGCTGCCAAGAAAAATATTTTGCTTCATTCCAAAATGCTATACATCCCTTTTTTTTAGAAACATAAATATGTTGATGTAATTTAAAATATATGACATATATAATCTCATTTATTAGATCCTGCTGTAGCTGCAGCAAAACTGCAGTTATTCTCCCTTGGGTCAACAAAGGTTCATACAATGTCTAAAATATGTCATGATTATGTAAAGATAAAGCACTTCTTCAATAGCATCTTATATAATATTCCTCATCAAGCTTTATTACAGTGGGGCATTTGTCACATTTTTCGTTTGGACCAAGAAAATAAACTCCTCTTCTTCTTATGTAACAAATAATAAAAGAGGTGTAAATTAAACTATTTGTAAGGATGAGATGAGAGCAGAGAGCCAGCCCAGATAAAAGCAGAGCAGTTGCTTGTGCACAGACCCTTCAATTAATGCGCTCTTTGAACTTTACTGTTGAATTTTGTGGTTCAATATTCTGTGCATTTGCATTGTAATAAGTTAAATCTCTGTGTTCCTTGTAACACCTGAGAGTGAAATACCTGGAACATGCTCAATCTCATCCCGTAATTAAAAGGAGATAGTGTGATTGTAATGCTAATGGCACTTAAATACAATAGTAAACAGGATATACTTTACAAATGGCCCTGTGATGGCAAAGGTTGCATACAGGAAATCTAAAAATAGAAATAATCAAGCAAAATTATAACTAGTTTGTTAATAATATCTCTCAAATAAAAGAAGGATTTTTAGATACATGGAATAAAAGTAACTTCTCAGGTCATGTTATGAAACAGAAAAAGCTTCTTAATTTCAAAGGGAGACGAGGGAAGGATTTCAGAGGTAGCACACTGTACCACTGCAGTTAATACAGAGAAAGTTTCAATAATACATGGGTATATTATATATTTTTTATGTCTTTAAAAACATTTTTTCTCAGATTATGGATCGCAGCTTCTTGTAAAATGAAAACAGAAGTGCAGTATAATATTTCAAAATACTGTATTGCAATGCAGGCCAGATAAATAAACGCATATTTCAAAAGAAGACTACTTAAAACTGCAATCCAGCATTGTTGAAAGCACCACTGCTATTTTGGTTACACAACATAGACAAGCTATTAGATGAATCCATTGTCATATTTCATCTGGAGCAAAAATTAGCTATCCCAGTAACTTAAACAGCTCTCATCTCATGAACGCAGCCACAGCACTGTAGTTCCTGGATTGCAGCATTAAGAGTTATAATAATATAGGAATCAATTTTTACCACAACTTCAACATGCCTGAAGGCCTACCCTTGATTTGAATACATTTTACATATAAGAATAGATATACATTAAGCTATTTTATACAGTTCTGGTAACATAAACATTTAATTTTGTATCATTGATATTTATCTTGAAAGAAAATGTCTTTTAAAGGCAAGAGGTTAGGATAAATGATATCAACCATGAAATTTATAATGTAAATGTTTCTAACATACAGAATTAACCAACACACTGCTTATTAATTCATCACCTGACTACAAAAAAAGGACATTTAATATACAAAGTTTACAGCTGTTTGTATTGGCATTGTTATTTGGGGCCCTGTGGCACAGACTGTAAGGCAGTCAAATCCTATGCACATATACTACATATCCCTGCTTGTAAACTTCTTATTGTTCAGTTGGTTTCACTGTCTCTTCTCTCTTTTTGTGTTAGTCTGTGACTTCTGTCCATTTATCTCTATACTTCCATGTTGTATAATGCAAAAGGCTGAATGCCACACTCTTCTGGAAAAAAGCAGAAGAGTCAGCAGGTTGGATAAAAAAGATGCCTTCCAATAAGAAAGCCGTGTCAAAGGTTTTTTTTTTTGTTTGTTTTTTTTTTTACATCAGTATATCGGACAGCAAACTGATTTACTCGTCCTTGCATTTAAAAAGCACATGCAGAACTGTTGCACATCTATGCTTCAGAGACATTAAACACAACAGATGAGTAGTTCACTACTTGTAATATATGATTTGTTTCCAGGTGCACATCTCATTTAAAATCATGTTCTTTGTTTATAATTCATTTTTCAAATCAGTGTTACAAAGAGTTATGCAGCAAAAATAACATTTAAAAAAGCTTCAAAGGATGCACAAAAAAATACCAGGCATGACAGGCTGGGACACTCCTATTTATTTATTTTAAGCTTTAAACTAGCTTAAAACAAACACTACTGTTTTCTCACATGTATTAGCCAACAAGGAAGAAGTTTCCGAAAGCCTAAGGTGATGTCTTCAATTTTGCATTCTGTCTGGTCCAGAGACAAAAACACAAAAGATATTCAGTTTTGTAAGAGGAATGATGGCATCAGAATTTCTCATCTGAGATGCTAGAAAGTTTGATGACATAATTAGAACCAGAATGTGAGTGACATAGTAGCTTATTCAGTTCATGATTATCACAATTCACAGGTTATTGTAATGTGTGAAATACAGAAAGAAAGTGTTAAGTTTTCTTGTCTTGCACAAACTAATTTCAGAATTAAAATCACTGAAAAGTCAAGGAGGCTCGCCAACAGTTATATCCACGACAACAGTCCTAGTTCTTGGTCAGACCTAAACCAGCTTAAGACATTATTATGGCATTAATAAGCCTAATGACTGCATTTATGTATAAATGGCAGAGGGGCACATGCAGTCACTCATTTTATGAAAATTACAATCCACAAAAATATTCTTAAGAGTAGTGATTCTTTTGAAAATTGCTAAGTGCCCATAAAATGGCAAACGTTCTCACCTTTAGTTTCATCAGTTGGTATGGCCTTTTTAACATGAAACACAAAACAGACTTTAGGGTATTGTGAAGGTATGTTGCAAAGTGGCAGGCACCACTTTAAATGAACTCTCGACACTTTGCAAATTCAGGGTTCTCAACAAGGCTAAATTTATTCTTGCTGAATCATCTCACTATTTGGCAACAGAGTTTGAAATTCTTCCATCAGGTACAAATTGCCACATTGCTGGACCAATAGACTTAAATACTTCTTTGTCACTGCTGCTATTAAGGCTCTAAATGAGACTGAAGTGCTGTGGTTTTTCTTGTTTGTGTCTGAGTGTGTGCTTGTTTGCTGCTAGCTGTACCATAAATTGCTCCGTTGGGGATAATAAAGTTCACCTTGACACTGAATGTGACCTTGAACACAATTTAGGTGAGGACCTATTAGGTGATCATTGTGTGAAGGTTTCACCAAAATCTGACCAATACACTAACAGGGGCAGCAATTCTAGTGAACTGCGGACGGACAGAGGACGCCTCATCATCGCAGTACCTCAAGCGTCCTTCGGTCAGATTAGGTAAAAATGATGGCTAGTTAATTTTTTCAGTTGAGTGAATGGATCCTTATACCAATTCTCAGAGCAACCAATTCTTAAAAAGAGCACACAGACAAGCACTGACTAAGTTCTAAGGTGTCAGGATAACAATAAGGAGCTATATTAGTGTCAGTGATAATTGCTGAAAGTGTAAAGTAAAAACATGAAATTTGTTAGTAATATGGCTGAGTCTGCAGCAATTTAACACTACAAATAACCCTGACTTTTGTTTCTCTGTCAGTAAGCTTCCACCAAAAATGCCTGGCTAATTTTATTTAACTGGGTAGAAAGTTGGACATTAGGCAGTGGAAGAACGCATTTAACTTTGGTGTTGCTCTGGATAATTTTCTTCAAGATGGCTAACTAAGGCATTGGCCTTCGCAGTGGAATGCACCTGCAGGGTACAAAAAAATACTCCTGAAGCCCAAACTCCAAATTCACAGTTTGTAACAGAAATGTTGGGACTCTCCAGGTTCAAGCAGACATGGCAGGGTTATTTCCTCTGTTTAGCCGCAGGTCCTCCTGACATACAAATATATAAACACAACACTGTTTCCAAAGGTTAAGTAGTTCTCTCATTCTGAATAAAACTGGTGGAGTGCCCCTTTAACCACAATGGTTAATTTCTTTCATGGTGGGTCTTGAAGTACTTTGTAGCACTGATTTGAAATGCTGAATATACTGTATCGTAACATAATTATAGTTGTAAATATTATTCAAAAATTTAAAAAAACATGTTTAAAATGAAGGTTATTTTGTAAAGTGTTCTCCATTATTACAAAGGCTTAGTACTTTTCAGAAATACTTTTTCTATACACTGAAAGTCAAGGCTTTACACTGTGTGCCAGGAAAAGGTAAACCAACAAGAAGATTCAGATTGTACTTAAATAGTTATAAGGTGGCTTGAAGACTTGTTTGCCTTCTTTTCAGACGGGATCTCTGTGCTATAAAGAACGCAGAAATCATGATGACCGTTTGAAGTGAAAATATCTTTGCAATGACAATATGTTACCAAATTATTTCATTAGAGCTAAATAGTAAAATATGTCCTTTCTTGGGCCGTGCATCTGAGGATAATAAATGGCAAATGATTTGATGCTTGTTATTCATCACACGTCACCATGAAGGGATATTGTGCTTGTAGAAAGCCTATTTTACATTTTGTCTACAGCCACCACTGTGAAAAGCAAGTGTGCTGCTTGAAGATGGAAACACCATGAATACGTCTTTATCCACAGAGTTTTGCTCACCTCTTCTTACTTTTTCCAATTAAATAAAGAAACTCATTGGGTACAGTATTACCATTGTTGTGGCACTAGCTCATGAGAAAATTCACCCACTGATCCTCATGCTAAGCTGATTGTCAGGTTCTGGTACAGACTAAGTTTGAATATGTGCAAGATTTTTTGTCATTGTTTTTTTAAGAAAGTGAGATGACGCCTCCAGTAGTCCGGTTGGATCCACTGCAGAGCTTAGTCTTGATGGGGGTTGTTAAAGAAGGGTCTGATTCAGTCTTCTTACACTGAAGTGACCATCATGAACTCTGGTCACTTTGGAACTGGCAGTCAGGATCCATATCCCTGGCTGATAGACTGAAGAGAGAGAAAACAGGTAAAATTACTACTTTTCTCCATGTACAGCATCACGAGGGTGAAAAATATTTGCTTTCCTGCTGTAAGTTAGATGAAAAGACTGCTACCACTCATGGCTGTATAGTATGAAGCTGGAGCAGGTCAGCTTTGTTTGGCACAAAGAGTGGAAACTGCCTTGCATGCGAAAGATCCCTGGTTTGAGTCCAGGTGGGGGCACGAGCCCCTACCAAAATGGGCGGGTTGCATCAGGAGGGGCATCCAAAGTAAAATATGTGCCAAATTAACTACGTGACTTCATCTGCTGTGGCGACCCCTTCTGGAAATACGAGGGAGCAGCCAAAGGTACGTTTTACTATGGCATAAGACAGACTTAACCAGAACATTATAGCTTAGCTGGCTCATGAGTCATCCCAGTTCACAGGTTATTATAATGTAGAAAATACAACAAGAAAGTGATACATTTTCTCATCATTGGTTTAATCTAGCTTAAGTTATTATTATGCCATAAATAAACCTAATGACAGCATTTTTTTTTATAGATGGCAGGATGGTGCATGCAAAAACTCATTTTATGAACATCACAATCCAGACCAGTACTCTATGAGTGACAACTCTTTTGAAAATGGAAAAGTGCCTGTAAAATGACAAACATGGCCTTGACCTTCAGTCCATTTTGAGTGAAGACCCATTAGGTAATCCCTGGGGGCAAGTCTGAATAAATTCTGATCAATACTAGGAGGAAAAGGAAGTTTTACCCCCACCAAGGAGGTAATGTTTTTACCTGTGTTTGTTTATCTCTGTGTCATATATCAGAACCAAAAATTTCTGACTGTATATTCATGTTTTTTTTGGGTTTGTTTTTTTTTTTTATCTTTTCTGACTGGTGGGGTGTGGTATAAGTTAACAAACCATAAAATTTTGGAGGTGATCTGGACCCAGGGATTTTTTTAATGACTACAGCAGAATAGGGGTAATTTTAATTAATTTTAAAAAAAATTAAAAATTAAATAAAAATTCATTTTAAATTTTGTTCCTGCTCCATAAATAATTTCTATATGGTTTGCACAAAAAATACAGTACAACATCTCCATATGGTCTACAATACAGAAGTTTGCTCTGGACCCACATTACTTTAAGTTAGCAAATAATGCTACAGAATAGCAACTGACAAAATTGTAGCTGAAATTCTGCTGATATATTAGAGTGCCAGTACATTTTATGTATCTTCATTAGTTATGGAGCTAGAGCTGGAAGAAACCACCTTTACATAATTTTTAAATAAGTTTTGAGCTAATAATCATATTGGTGTGACTCCAAGTTCAAGAGGAATCACGTTATGGTGGTAAATGACTATGGTACTATTGGTGTAGTGGTATCAAAGGGGGGAGTGTACTGTCTTGACGGAAGTTTGCACTCTCCGAGAGCTTCTAATTATAAATTGTGGACAAATGATGAACACCTCAATACGGCATTAGATTATTGATTCTTTAGCCATATGAGCTAAAAACAGCTCTTAAAAAACCAAACATGAAAAAATGAGCCAAATATAACCTGTTGGTCAGCAATTTGCCTCAACTGGGAATCCACTATATAGTGAAGCAATGTAGAGAGAAAATGAAAAGGCTGAAACAGGATTACAAGAGGAAAAACGATCACAACAAGAGGCAACAGCACATTATCAGCTACAGGCAGGTTATTACAGCTCTCAAGACTTCCTATTATTGATGCAAACAGGAAGGCAAAAAAGCTTGTAAGATATGTAGTTCCAGGTGGAGCTCCCCAGGTAGCACCTACAACCAGATAGTTATAAGAGCAGTTTGGTCTCAAAGCAACTATTGCAAAGCAACCAGCAGTGATTCCTGGAAATTACTGCACCAAAAAATAGTCACATAACCAAGAGTTCAATCTGAGTCAAGAACCAGAACCAGCAGAATGTAGGCTCATTTTCCCAGGCACGGATTAAGCCTAGTCCTAGACCGTAAACTTTTATCACCGGATGGCTTCATTGAATTTTCTCTGGGATTAGGTTTAATCCACGTCTGGGAAACCCACTGATAATGTGTTAATGATTAAACTTTAGAGGTTCAGGAAATATACCTTGGGACAGAGCCAGATGAGCAGTTTCTCCCCCAGTTTCCAGTCTTAGTGATAAGCTAAGTTAACACTTCCTGGCAGTGTCTTCAAATCTGCCACACATAATAAATTATTTTCCATCTAATTCTTGGCAAGAAAGCAGGTACACGTTGAACTATTTCTTTAAATTTCAGTTCTGATTTCTGTCTTGCGAACTAATTAATACGACTCTCCCCATCTGAAGGAATAACATTTCTCAACACATTTATTCTTCTTCAGTGAGAATATATGAGTATTTACCTCATGATAGCACTTTGAGCCAGAATTGCAGCTTACAGAGTAATCCTCCTTAGTCCAAATGAAACTGTTTTACTAGGGTCTAATTTGGTCACAGAGTT
Organism: Etroplus canarensis; assembly: GCA_015106775.1. Taxonomy (NCBI): domain Eukaryota; kingdom Metazoa; phylum Chordata; class Actinopteri; order Cichliformes; family Cichlidae; genus Etroplus; species Etroplus canarensis. Next base: position 7,775 of record VUQH01090560.1, on the reverse strand, counting down.
CGGTTGTTTATTCTCACCACTCTCTAATATTTGTTTAAAGTCTGGTGTAAAAACATTTACAATCTCACAGCAGGCCCAATGAAGACTTCTATATATAGTCTGTTTTTTCAAGAGGGTATCTTTTCTATTTGCTCTTGATACTGAGAGCTTCAAAGAAGGTGGCAGTGTATTTTTAAGGACAGCAAATTTCAGCACGATCTCGGCAACAGCACGCACAGCCTCTTCACCTGCGTCACAATTCAGCCCACATGGTGCATTCATGAAACCAAGCCCTGAAGGATTACTGTGACGCTGCTGGTGAGTCACAGTCAAGGTTTTTCTAATGATAAATGCATTTTTGTGGTAAATAATATTCAGTTTCTGTGCTGAGGACTTGCTATTCCTTCACAGAGACATACTAGACACACTCAGTACATAAATCCAGGTCTTGATTTTAAGGATCAACAATGTTTTCATTCTTTCCTCCGGCGTGTGCAGTAAATGGTAAGATGTTATTTCAGATGTGACATAAATGTACTTTTGAAAGATGGGAATAGGCAATGTATATGACAGCTGCAAACTTTCCCCCTGCACTGGCTTTGCGGCAAAAGCTCTGGATATGATGCAAGAATGAAGCAAAGTGTTTTAGGACATGACTGGTTTAGCGAATAGGGATGATAAAAGAGGTAGACACAGGCACAAACCTGGTCTGTGAGGATTCGAGGCTTAATATCAGGAATGGCACCCCCTCTCAGCTCATCTTCCACAGCCATGAGTCTGACAACAGGGAAATAGAAACAAACATACCGGTTGACAAAAATAGAATAATGAAGCCGGTGTTCTTCAAATTTACTGTTGGATTATGTGGCCATATGATGATATTAAGGTCTTGACATGTTTGGGGGCACATTCAGCTATCCTCAGAGCTGCCTGAAGCTGAATCAGAGCTTCCTAAGGCTGAATCTGAATTCACCTCTGAACTGTTTAGGAAGATTGGATTCAGCTGTTGAGAAAGACAATTTGTGAAATGAATGTGTATAAGATATTTAAAGTGCATACCCATCTATTCGTATGAGTTCAACCAAATGAGATGACATGTGAAATTTTAGCTTTCACAAAAGAAATTAATGTGGTGCACCAGCATTTCATTAGTTATAAATCTGACTTCATTCCAAGTAATATTTCCCTCAAGTGTGGGTAGCTACAATCAGAATTATTCTGGCCTGGTTTCTTCTGTCTTTTGTAACTTATTACAGAAAAATCAAATGAGTTCTAAAGAACTGGAGACATAACCACATGAGAGGTGTTTCATATTGTTATTCTAGTTTAATGGGTGGAAAGTTTTTTGGAATTAGTTATACTTAAATGTACTACATTTAAAGTAGTTTCCACATTTGGGAATCATGCCTTTTCTTTGAAAGTTAAAGGAAATGTATACCACTTTTATGTCTGCAAGTAAAAGGTACCCTGTGGAACCACTGCTCCACTTCTGGAGCAGTGGACTTAATTTTCAAAAAGTCTGTTGCCATTTAACCAATGCAGAAAAAGAGGGTGCAACAAGATGTCTAATGAGTCGAACTTCAAATGATGAAAAAACTATGTAGAAATGAAATGGAAAAAAGTCTTAACTTTTGATTGTCTTCCATTAGCCTCAATAGGGTATAACATAAAGGCCTGCTCTTTATCAAAAGATGAACATGAGAAGAGGGATCACCATTTCAACTTATCTCCTGCTATTTACATCTAGGTATGCTAAACAACATAGAACATAAGATATTTTGTATCAAACCTCCCAATTTTTTAAGTGAGCATAATTATTGAAACAGAATGTTTTTCTTAGCTAAATTTACTTAATATTTAGTTGCATATCCCTTTCTCGCAATAAATGCATCAAACCTACAACCCAGAGACTCCACAAGATTTCTTGTTTTTCATTGGTTATACCTTTCTATACTTTAGGCACAGCATCTTTTAGCTGTTTGTTTTGCAGGGTTTCTCTCTTCAGTCTTCTCTTCAAGAAATAAAATTTCTTTCCAGCTGGGCTAAGATCTGGTGATTGACTTGGCCAGTCCAAAACCTCTCATTTCTCCCCCCTGATGAAATTCTTTGTTGAGGTTGCAGTGTGTTTTGGATCATTTTCTTGTTGCATAATTAAGTTTCTCCCAATTAGGTTGGATGAATTTCTTTGTAAATTGGCAGACAGCATGTTTCTGTAGACTTTTATGTTCATGCTGCTACCACTATCATGAGTTACATCATCAGTAAAACTACTGAGCCTGTTCTAGAAGCAAGCATGTACAGTTGAAACCAGAAGTTTACATACACTGTGTAAAAAGACACAAACATTTTTTTCTCACTGTCTGAAATTAAATCAGACTAAATGTCTCCTTGTTTAGGTCAGTTAGGATTGCCAAAATTATTTCTATTTGATAAATAGAAATAATTTTGGCAAATTAAGGCTCGCACACGCCTTTTCAATTCTGCCCACAAATGTTCTATGGGATTGAGATCAGGGCTTTGTGATGGCCACTCCAAAACATTGACTTTGTTGTCCTTTTAGGCCACTTTGTGACTATTTTAGCAGTATGCTTAGGGTCATTGTCCATTTGGAAGATCCATTTGTGCTCAAGCCTCAACTTCCTGGCTGATGGCCTGAGATGTTGCTTCAATATTTCCACATAATGTTCTTTCTTCATGATGCCATCTATTTTATGAAGTGCACCAGTTCCTCCTGCAGCAATACAGCCCCACAACATGATGCTGCTACCCCCATACTTCACAGTTGGGATGGTATTCTCAGGTTTACAAGCTTCCTCCTTTTTCCTCCAAATATAACGTTGTTATTATGGCCAAACAGTTCCACTTTAGTTTCATCAGACCATAAGACATGTCTCGAAAAATTAAGAGTCTTTGTCCCTGTGTCTATTTGCAAACTGTAATCTGGCTTTTTTATGTTGGTTTTGGAGTAATGGCTTCTACCTGGCTGAGTGGCCTTTTAGCCCATGTTGGTACAGGACTCGTTTGACTGTGGATAATGACACACTCTTACCAGCTTCAGCCATCATCTTCACAATGTCTTTAGCTTTGGTTCTGGGGTTGATTCACACGTTTTGGACCAAAATACGTTCATCTCTGGGACACAGAACCCGTCTCCTTCCTAAGTGGTATGAGGGCTGGACATTCCCATGTTGTTTATACTTGCAGATAATTGTTTGAACAGATGAATGTGGCACCTTCAAGCATCTGGAAATTGTACCCAAGGATGAACCAGACTTGTTGAACTCCACAATTCTCTTCCTGGTATCTTGGCTGATTTCTTCTGATTTTCCCATGATGTCAAACAAGGAAGTAGAGTGTTTGAATGTGGCCTTAAAATACATGCACAGGTGTGCCTCCAATTGACTCAGATGTTGTCAGTTAAACTCAGAAGTTTCCAAAGCCATGTCATCATCATCTGGGCTTTCCCACATGTTTTAAAGACATAGTAATCTTTGTGTATGTGAATTTCTGACTTTGAAGAAATGAATAAAAATCTCTCTAAAATGCTCTCTCACACATTATTGCAGCATTTAGCAAATAGAAATCATGTTGGCAATCCAAACTGACCAAAAACAGAAGTTTAGACTGATTTAATTTTAGACAGTGAGAAAAAAATGCTCGTGTCTCTTTACACAGTGTACGTAAACTTATGGTTTCAACAGTAATCTCAAGCCATGACACATCCTCCACCATGCTTCACAGATGAGCTTGTATGTTTAGGATCATAAGCAGATCCCTTCTGTCTCCATATTTTCATTTTTCAGTAATTGGTAGAGGTTGATCTTTGTCTAATCACAAAACTTTCACAATTCACAAACCTTGTTCCAGAGCTGTTGTGGATCATCTCTGTTATTTTTACAAAGTCCAATAAGACTTTTAGATTTATACTGCTGATGAGTGGTTCCCATCTTATCCTCTATATTGTTGTTCTTCAAGTCTCTTTCAAACATTTGCTTGCAATATTACCACTCCTGCTCTTTGGAGGTTTTTCCCGATGTTATAGACCATTGCTTTGAGAGTTTTTTTTACCATTCTCAAAATTTGTCTGCCATTAGTTGTTGTTATTTTCCTTGGATAATTGGTACAATGTCTGTTGCTCAGTACACCAGTGGTTTCCTTCTTTTTGGGGACATTCCAAATTGTGTTATTGGCTATGGCCAGTACTTTTGAAAAACCTCTGATGACTTTTCCCCCTTTTCTCAGCTTCAGAATGTTTTTCTCCTCTAGACGGCACCTCTGGTCTTCATGATGGTCTACCCTTATTAACTATGAATGTAATCTGCACAGGTAAAGGCCAAAGTTTAAACTGAGAATAGATAATCAGGACTACTTAACTGTTAAATATATAATCTTATATGACATGCCTGTTCCTTGTCACATTTCAATAATTTTGCTCACTTAAAAAAATGGGTAGTTTGATACAAAATTTATTAGTTTCTATGTTCTTAAACATAGCTAGATATAAACACCAGGTAATAAAATCTGAAACTTTGATCTTTCTTCTGATATTTATCGTTTGATCTCACACAGAAATGTCTTTAGTCCACAGCAAAAACATATCAACTGGTTTTCCTGTTCCAATACTTTAGGAGCAGACTGTGCATTCAGTGATATTTGACATTACAGTCTCGCTTGATGGGGTTTTTTTTTCGGAAATTTTCTAGCAATTCTTGTGATGACACATTAATTGGGAACAGGTCATTACAGTCTATTCCCTCCACAAAGATCTGATGTTTTAGTCTGTCACACTCAAAGCACAAGCTTCATAAATGTAATATCTCATTTTCTAAATCTGCTTCCTTCACTCTTTAACATATTTTGTTTTTATCAGTGCTCCCAACATTTTAACCTCAGCCATGCGTAACAACATGTATACTATTTCATGTGCAAATTGAAAATGCGCATAGGAAAAAGTGGATGAAAACATAAAGATGCACAGAAATGTGGACATAGATAAATTCACATCAAATTGTTCATTTACAAAAAACCTCCACAGGTTACTTTTACACACAGAGTTAAAACAGGAGGCATCAAGCTTAGCATAAGAGTTTTCACACATGTAAATCTCACCAAGTAAACCATACCTAACAAAAACAGACAAGCAAAAACATGTTTATTAGACCAACCTTTACCTCTGCTCAAGGTCTTTAAGATAAACTAATGTTAACTGCCTTCAGGCACCACTAAACTCTCTGCAAGCAAGCAAGCAAATATTTACCAAAATGGTGAATTATTTCTTTAAAATCTGATACACGGGGTACAAGCTTCATTTCAGTGGTAAATGTTTAATCCTGTTTTATGAAGTTCTTAGATTTTGGTTTAAAACAACATTTAATATTTCTTCCTTCACTGAGCAGATGTGTTATTTTGAGGATCAGTACTTACATAGCAGAAGCATTTGTTTAAATCAGGGCAGTTTCTAGTAAACTAGAAAAGCTGGTGACCATCTTTTAACCACCTTCAGTTCACCTGACGTTTTTCTACAGTCAAATTTGCTTTTCGAACTTGAATCAGCTGACAACACTGTTAAACAAAAGACCGTTATACAGAAGTCATTGCATGACCCGGTCACATGAGTATTGAGTGTCCCCATGCTAACAGCACCAGTTCTGTTTCATTACCCAACACTTTCCAGTTAGATATTTTATCACAATTTTGGGCATTACTTTAAAAAGCAGCATTGATTTTAAGCTTTATTGAAAAGCTTTTGTCTATTAGATTGAATCATACTTAGAAGCAGCTTGTGTAAGAGTCTGAAAAAAACATCTGTGTGATAAGTTTCATTAAAGCCAAGCAGTAACTGGCACAGCTTGACTTCTGCCAGCCTGAGTTTGACCTGCACACTAATCACCTGCTGATGATGCCTTTGATTTGGGAGTCTTTTTCCATTTGCTGCTGCTTTAGGCGGCGCTCGCTGTCTTCCAGGCGACTCTGATACTGCTGCAGGATCTTGTTTGTCTGTTGTTCCTGCGACAGAAGTCGCTGCTCGTATTCTTCAAGTTTGCGATGAGACATCTTCAGACGCTCCTTTAACGAATGAATTTCTTCTTCATATTCTCTAACCTGAAGGATGAATGAAATAATGTCATTTCACTCATGTCATCGCCAGTATTCAGAAAAAAATCCTGAATGATGAGCATATTATCCATGGAGACAATACTGTTGTACAGTTCTCTTTTATGCTAAGCAACAAGTGGGATAAACGTGAAGTGGAGTAGTGTTGGGTTTTAATGTGTGCAACAACCAGTTTCAATCTTTTAAGCACTGCATTGTTTCTAAAATAGGCATGAGTGTGGGAGTTATTCAAAACACAAAATGCTTTCTGCCACTACCCATCTCATGTATAATTGTGTTAAGCTTCAAACTAAAGACATAAAATGCTTGCATATAAAGCAAAATACTACATCCTCTTTAAAATAAGCCAAATTTCTGTTCAAGGTCATCTCCATGTGCACATCTGGACTGTTCCCAGTGCAGCTGTTATTTTTATTTTGCTTCCTGAAAGTCCTCCTTTGAGCTCTTGTTCATGTGTGATTTCAGCATGGACTTCAAACATCAACTTCTTTGCCAAACTGACCCAACTTTTGTGCTGAGGGATATCACTGACGTAAAAGTTAGGTTTCCATCTATGAGACAGAGAGGAAAGAGCCCGAAGGCAACACACCAGATTCCATTTGAACGTCCTGAGCATCTGAGGGAGAAAATTTCGTGTCAACAACATCAGCTGTTGCAGGCCTAGTGTGTCATGGTTCCCCTGCTCACAGTGCATTAAGAAACAAGGCAGAAGACTTTTGACCACATCAGCAAAATATTCACTCTTAACCCACCCTGCAGCTTCTTCCTCTTCTCCAAAATGAAGTTTAAGTTAAAGGGTCCCAGTCTGACTCAGTGGAAGAGAACCAGTGCACATTGCAGATGCACGTGTACAAGTGGTCAGAATAAAACTTCCACTCAGCGATTTAAAATAACAGCAATGCTCAAAGCAGCCCAGGTCTGCACAAGAAGACAACACTGAAGGCCAGATCTGCACAGCTTATATCAGATGTTTTTTGCCTTTTATGGACGATTTAAAAGAACTTTAAGATCGTACCTTGTATGGCAGAACCAGCTGAAACAGTTGAGGCACATGGATAGACCATTTGTTCAAAAAGACTGCGTTTGTTATACAGTCTTAAAATGTGCAAAATCTGTGCTATAAATAAATAACTTGCTACAGATATCACAGGAGTGTGCTTTGGCTACTAGGGACACAGTGACTAGCACTTTATTTGTGCATGCAAGCCTGCCTATAAAGAAACAGTGCAAGCCTGCTGTCATTGTCCAAGCAATGTTAAAACTCAGCCGATTTTTTTCCTAGGCCAAGACGCACACTGTAAGTGTACTATGCAAATTTATATGTTCAATCCTAATTAATCTATCCTTTTGAAGACACCTTCAGTTTCTTTAATTTACTGAACTAAAATCATCTGTCAGGTGAACATTAGCAAACTAAAACGTCAATGACATAGTTTCTCATCTAGCTTATGATCCCTCACAAATTACAGTTTAGGAAAGAAAGCAACAAATCAAAGAGGTTTGACTCCCTGGTTAATTTACAAACACATGTCTTAAAGTGAGTAACATGTAAACTGCAGAGGAAATGGCATTCCACTAATTTAGAACACCTTCATCTGGCCTAGAGAAACAGTCTGTTAATCTATAAAAAAAAAAGCCCTCTGTAAAGCTAGGACATCTTACTATTTGTCACTGACAGAAAG
>VUQH01090559.1:84319-121662 GCA_015106775.1 Etroplus canarensis | reverse complement strand
CTGTACTTCACACATTACAGTAATGAACTGTGATGGATTATGAGCTGGATGAGCTACTATGTCATCGACGTTCTGGTTTGAGTTCCTGTCATTGGTTGGATGCATTTCATAAAATAATTACAATCCACTGAGAAGTCATAGAGGCTCACAGTCACTCCATAACGGCTCTAACCTCTTATTAGGAAGGCAACAGCAACTTTAAGAACCACCAGTTACAACCAAGGTCTACAGAAGAGCATCTCTGCTGGGCTGCAGCAGCAGAAGACCACACCAGGTGCCCCTCCTGTGCTGAGAACAGGAAACTGAGGCTACAGATCAGATACACTGTGTGCAGTTATTAGGTAAGTTACATTTTTGAGGATTAGTTTTCTTATTTAACAACAACAGTGCTCTTGGTGAATCCAAAATGTTAATAAACCTGAATGAAGTGAAAGTGAGGTTTTAGCTTCTGTATGAGAATCTGTGTGTGCCATGTCATTATTCTTTCATCTTTAGATTTTTACTAGCTAGCCAAGAGGAGGACTTTGATGCATGAGATGGAGCATTGTCCTGCAGAAACATGATGGTCTTCTTGAAAGATGCAGACTTTTTCCTGGACCACTGCGTGAAGACAGTGTCTTCTAGAAACTGGCAGCAGGTTTGGGAGTTGACTTTGAGTCCATCTTCAACCTGAAAAGGTCCAACAAGCTCATCTTTAATAATTCCAGCCCATACCAGTACCCCACCTCCACCTTGCTCAAGTCTGAGTCAGAGTGGAGCTCTATGCCCATTGCTGATCCAGCCACGGGTCCATCCATCTGGTCCATCAAGAGTCCCTCTCATTTCATCTGTCCATAAAAACTTTGAAAAATCTGTCTTCGCATATTTCTTGGTCCAGTCTTGGTGTTGATGTTCAGTGGTGGTCAGGTTTCAGCCTCTCTTACCTCGGCCATGTCTCTGAGCACTGAACACCTTGCACTTCTTGACACTCCAGGTAGGTTGCAGTTCTGGAATATGACAGCACTGGAGGATAACGGCTTCCTGGTAGCTTCACGTTTGATTCTTCTCAAATCTTTGGCCGTTAATTTGCATCTTTTTCTCTACCCTTTTAGGTATTTGCAACAAACCGTTTGATGGTTCTGTGGTCACGTCCTAATATCTTGGCAGTTTGAACAGTGCTGAATCCCTCTGAAAGATGGTTTCAGAGTCTGTTAGATCTCTTTTTCTGGCCCATTTTGCCTGTGCACACCTGATAGAGGGTGTTGATCTCCTAAGGCCACACCCTCCCTCATTACACAAATGCACATCAGCTCGTATGTTTAAATCCAATAGACATTCAAGTTTATACAGCTTGGAGTTGGAAAGTCTGCATAAAAACACTCAAAATACTCACTTGCCTAATAATTGTGCACGACTTATTTCATGATGCTGGGCTGATTGTGCTGCCATTACTGACTAACGCATTAGCTGCCAAAATCATCTGCAACAAATGCACAAGTTTCTAGAATAACAACATTGTTTGCTAAAACCCTCCTTTGGGGATTTATTTTTTCCTCCTCAAGATTCTCCTTCATTTGAGGAGAAAGGAAAAGATTTTCGACTCCAACCCACAGACTCCGCAAAGTTCTCCCTTGGATTCTGTTGACTACAAGAGACAGAATCTGACCTTTAAGGCATTGTAAAGGGTATTTTAAAATCGAGGTCACCTCGCTGTACCTGATCCAAATGTAAAGTAATGCTCAATTTTGGGAGAAGAAGCAGACACTTTAAGTGAAGGAAAAATCTCAAGTTGCACTTTGATGTGCTACCCCTGGAAATTGAGTTCTTGTACAAAAACCGCAGAAACAGATTGAAAACCTCCTCCGATCAGATTCTCCGTGTCCTGCTGTGTGTCTGTGTTATGCATATTTATAGGTGTGTGTGCTATAGTGTTCTGTATGGGGTGATACACTGTGGGGGTGTGTTTAAGCCATGTTGTGAATATGCACATTTTGTACACATAATGCACAGAATGCACAAGCAGGTTGTCTGTATGAATATCTTTGCCAGGCGTGCTTGTATGTGGCTGCACATATTTGTTGGTGTGCAGTGTGTGGAGCTTGGCTTTAAGTATGTTTTTTTTTAATATAGGTACATTTTGCTTGGTGTGTAAGTTTGTGTGGGTGTGTGTGTGTTTGTGGGCGAGAGAGAGAGAGAAAGAGCATGAAAAGAGGTGGGCACTCAGTGAGCAAGAAAGGAGTTGGAATGTGAGCTTGCATCCTATCAGTATGTTGGAGTGTGGTACGGTTTCAGGTAGTTTATTCATCATTTGCATCGATGTTTTTGCACGATTGCTTTTTTGTTCTTTACCCTTTTTGTTGCTAGTGCACAGTGACTGCAAAATATGTAGTTATGAAAAATAAAGTTTTCATAAGACTCAGGGCAGTGCTGTGAAAAGCTAAGTCAGCTCGTAGAACCATCTTTAGCAGCAATAACTTGAAGCAGTCATTTTTTTGGTAGGACTTTGTTGGTGTCTCAATTTGCTGTGAGGACTTTTGACCCACTCGTCTTTACAATGTTGCTTTGGTTTGACAGGAATCCATTTCGCGTTAATTCGTAGTCATTTCTGCGTCTGCGGGACCGAAGCTTAAGTTTCGTATCGCGTCATTTCTCTCAAATCTGCGTTCCGTGGTGGCTCTCAACCTCTCTGCTCCGTGTCTCTCCATCAGCAGCCGCCTCTCTCAAACAACACTCAAAGCCGACTGACTAAACTGATAAAGGAGAGGCTTTTGAGTGGGAAGAATCTTTGTCAAATTACTCTGACTTTTCATTGCGTCGTGTGTGGAGAACTGAGGAAAATTGCCTTTATTAAGACAGTTTTTCACATATTTGTCGATTTCAAAGGATTTGTGGAAAAGGACCATCCTGAAGTAACCAAGCACCAAGCTGGAGGTCCAAGAAACTTTTTGAAGGGAGAATATTTGAACTGGAAACTTACTTATTTGTACTGAAGCTGAGTGAAATTATCTTGCATAATCTGAGCTAGATTAAAAAATACAAGATCAACATTTATAAATTAGGCATCAGACTGACTTGATTTAAAGGCAGTGCAGTTCGGGTACTGTGAAAGTAGCATCAGAACTCTTATCAGAAACCCCTTAAAATCCCTTAAAGTCTGCGACAGTGACAAGAAACCCAAGTGCAAGTGAAAATAATATAATATTATATATATACACAGACACACATATTACAGTATTGAGCGAAATGAGTGAATGTGAAAGTGAAAGTAAAATATATAAATATATATATATATATATATATATATATACACACACACACAGATTAGATTAGATTAGATTAGATTAGATTATTGTCATTTCAACTACATATAAATACCAGTGAAATGATATAGCGTTCCCCCAGGACCTGGTGCCCCATACAAGGGTAGTGCCAACCGGCCAGGGCCCACCTCAGGCCCAACACAACACCCCGCCCACGATGTCCTCTTCCCCGGCCACCGGCATCAGGCGACGCCAAGGACTGAAGTCCCGGTCCACACAGCGAGCCAAGATCGGAGTTCGCAGAAACCGTTGATCCACAGCATCAGTCCCGCGATGATACTCCCCGCCGAAACCAAAAACTTTGGCTCCTGGACGCTGCCCGGCAGGCCATAAAAAAAAAACAAAAAAAAAAACAACGCCACTGGATCGTCAGTTAGCGATCATGAAAAACAACGCCGCCGGATCGCCAGTTAGTCTCATCCGTGGACGGAGCTACAACGGTGTCTGGTCGTCCTCGAACCTCCGACTTACGAACACAAACACCACCGTCCCGGCGTCCACAACACCCGAATACCGGGTCACACATGGACAATCACAGGGGTACAAGCACCACCTTGGTTCTGGAGTGGCTGTGCACTACCGTCGCGTCACCATCTTGGCCCAAAAAAAAAAAAAACCCACACTGACCGATATATTACAGTATTTAGATATATCTGTCATAAGTAAGTGGATATCAAGACAATATCAGTTTGGGGGGATGTTGGCTGATGACGATCAACTCATCAAATAACAAAATGGAGAACAGTGTCATCAGGCGGAGTTGATGTCCACATGTTGGGATGATTTCCTGTGGCGTTCTGTGGAGCATCGTGGTTGAATGAGTCTGTTGTTGGATACACCACAGTCAGAGTCCAGCTCCACACCTACAAAGTTACTGTCCTTGCAGATCAGTTTGTAGAGTCTGTTGGTGTTCGCTACACTCAGTCGGCTGCTCTGGCACACTACAGCATAGAGGATGGCACTGGCTACCACAAGATGCTTTGACACAGGAGCAATGTGAACCTGCTGGGGATGGAATATAAAATATGTACCGTTCTTCTAAGGAAACATTTTATTCCAGTGGGATTCAGAGCAAACCATAAGGCATTGGCCGAATAGTGCCATCGTTAAACAAAGCGTAGCCACAGAGAAATAAATGACATGATTCTCGCTCAAAGGTCTTCATACTGTGCGTTGCCCCTTTTAGCAACGGTGGTAACTTCAGGAGCCAGTACCTGTATTTGCTCAGATGGTAAAGCTGCCCATTCTTCTTGCCAAAAAGGCCTTCAGGTCCCATAGATTCTTGCATAAGCTGAAAGTTTGAGATGTGCCCAAAGTGGCTCCAGAACCTTCACTTTTTCTGCTGTTCTTTTTTTTGGTTTTTTGGTCTAGCCACTGAAGGGTCGACTTGGGCTTGTGCTTTGGAAAGTGCATCCCATTCACAGTTTTTGGTTTGATGGGTGCAAATTGTCCATCAGTGTTTCCTGAGAAATGACTGCATTCACCTTGCCATCAATTTTGACCGAATTCCCCTTGCCGCCACAGCTCACACATCCCCAAAACACCAGTGCTCCACCTCCATGCTCCACAGTAGGGACGGTGCACTCTCTGTGCATTTATGGATGTGACCGTATAGTTCAGTTTTGGTCTCACCACTCCAAACGACTGTTCCTGAAGGACTGAGGCTCGTCTTGGTGCTGGTTTGTGGCGTTGGTGCGGTGATGGCTTTTTTCTGCATTTCTGTATTGCTAAGCAATACTAAAGCAACCATGTTTAAGGAGAATATGGTTGTTTTAGTATATATGGTTTGCCCTCTGGGTTTGAACATTCCTTGCTGTCTTGGCGCCTTTTGCCCTGCATAGAAAAAAGGAGGCACTCAGAGACATCAAGGTTAATGCTTCTCCCCTCTCAGCATCCCTAATGCTTCAGAGAGTAGAGGAAAGGCAAAGTAAAGAGGGAGGACAGCTTGTTCACTTCTAAGTGGATGACAGGGATTGCTCTGAAAGAGGCCGGGCTCTGCTGCCTCACCGGAGGCGGCTACACCGTGCATGTGTACATGAATGAATTGATTGTTGGCCGTCATGCAGGACTCACTTTAAAGAAACTCAAGATTTTCGCAGAAAGCGCTCATTTGCATGGCTGAGGTGATCTGAAGCGCATTATTGCCTGCCCCGTATCATTAGGATTTTATCTCTGAACAAGAAGCCTTTCAGGGAAACAAAAAGCCCCCAAATCCCAGACAATCAGAGAGAGATTGCATAATGCTCATTTGGCGGCCGGCTGGGACATTTGGCTCCTCTTTAACCCACAGAAAAAGAAAAATCAGCAAGGATTTGGGCTAATCCTCTTAGCCCAATGCTTTCTCTCCCCCTGCCGACTGGAAGACGAATGTGAGCTCAGGCATTTCGGACCCCCTGACTGAGCCAAGCCCGGCTTCCCCACAGCATATTTTAATTGTGAAATGGATAGTGACGGCTTCCTGGTGACTTGTTGGCTAAAGTTGCTTTTCCCATCGGCCTGCCGGGTTAGAGATCCTGCCCAAGGTCTGAGCCAAGACAACTATTGAGAGACAGTGAGATTACAAGCTGCCCAGTCATTCCCCGCTGTCTTCCAGTCCTTCATGCATTCTTGCTGTGACACATTCTCTAGTAGCTTATCCATTTTTTGGCAAAAAAGACTTTTTACCTTCTAGGTGACTGAAACTGTATTCTGGTACACAATACTGTGCCTTTGATACAGTTTCAATTCTCTTCTTTACTCTTTGTAAGCTCTTTCTCACCTAGCTCCCCTCATCTGTCTGTGTCCGCTAATTGATTTAGTGGTTATCTCAAAGATGGGATCTTTTCAATATAGTTGCTTTTACCTCCTACTCATGCACAATGAGGCTACAGTTCTCGTTGAAAAGCAGATGAAGTCGTAAAGGCAGACTCATAAAGAGAGGGAGGGAGTGCAGAGATAGAAAGTTGGACTTAATCAAAGGGGATCAAATCCTTCCAAGCTGAGTGCCTCAAACATAAACTCAACAATACAAAGCAAATTGTCATATTTAATGGCTTCTTAACCAGTGTTTTTGTATACTAATGAAAGCAAGATGGAATAGGATGTCTTGTTATTCGAGTGTGGACTTCCTCTATCATCGTTTTGAGGAGCACACCAGTCAGAGCTGCTGAACACATAGCAACCATTGTTTCAAATGTCAACATGTCAGAACAGCTTTGATGCAACAAAACAGTATCTAGCACCAGGAAGTTAGCAGCAAGTCCTGCTAGCTGGAGTTATCGTGCATCAGACTTATTGCTGGTCATCTCCCGGAGCCGTCGGTTCATGGTCTGACCTTCATTCAACCACATCTGGATCCCACAAGCCTTACAAATTCAGAGATTCTCTAACCCTCATATCTAGCCATAAAGATTCAAACTTTGCTAAATTGGGAGCTTAGGTTTCTTGGTGGCTACAAGAATCCACTATTGGGTCTCACTTTGGGGCTGTAGCTCAGGAGATAGAGTGGGTTGTCCTCTAACTGGGAGGTCGGTGGCTCTGTCCCTGGCTGCTCCAGTCTATGTTCCGAAGTGTCCTCTGGCAAGACACTGAACCTCCATTTGCTCCCGATGCATCTGTTGGAGTGAGAATGTGTGTGAGATTCAATTCAGTTCAATTCAAGTTTATTTATATAGCGCCAATTCACAACAAAAGTCGCCTCGAGGCGCTTCACACTGTACAGTAAAGATAAAACTGTTAAAAGGAAAACCCCAACAATCCGATGTTAAAGGCATAGAATAAAGCACTGTATGAATGTGTGTGTGTGATTGGGTGGATGAGGCTTGTAGTAAGAAGGGCTTTGAGTGCTTATGTAGAGTAGAAATGCCTGGTATAAATCCCAGTCCACTTACCATTATTTAGCATCGGATGCTGTATGTCCAAGACCTTGACATGTGCCATTGTTGGAAGACAGTTTGTGAGAAATTTCTGGCAAACGGCTTCCAGTATGAGTCAATAAGTGTGGGTACAGGGATTTAATATTTCACTCAACACCCACTAGCCTGGTCATGGGAGCCCCCTGCTCCTCACTAAGCCGGTTTCTGCTGGTGATCTCTTTCTCTTAAAAGTTAGTTCTTCTTCCCCATGTTGCCAAATGTTAGTACAATAAGGAGAGATCTTTTGAAAGATTTGAACGATTTATACAGAGTTTGAGTAAATATTTGGCAGTTAAACTTGTATGAAATAGTACAAAGTCCAACAATGGACCACCTTGGCATCTCAGCATCAGTGATGGTTGAGATGGAGCAGGAGCAGGCTTGGATGAAGATGCCTGACTGCCTAGGACGAGGTGGAGATAGGGAGGAGGTGGGTCACACAATTGAGAGCCCTGAGATGTAGAGTACACTATATGGGAAAAAAGTATTGGGCCACCTACACATTACACCTACAGGAGCTTTCATAACACCTCATTCTAAATCAACAGGCTTTAAGATGGAGTTGGTCCCCCTTCATAGCTTCCCCTCTTCCAGAAAGGCTTGCAGTGTGTCTGTGGAAATTTTTGCCTGTTCATCCAGAAGACCATTTGTGAGGCCAGATACAGGTGCTTATTCACAATCTAGTTCATCTCAAAAGTGTTGAATGGGGTTGAAGTTAGGGCTCTGTGCGAGCCAGTCAAGTTCTTCCACACGAACCCCACGCATCTATGAGGCTCGTGAGGAGGAACCTGAGGTGGACCTTGCTTGGAATACTGGGGCACAGTCATGCTGGCACAGAAAATGGAATTTCTCAAACTGTCCCCACAAAGTCGGAAGTTTAGAAATGTCTCGGTAGGAAGACGTGTTAAGATTTAAGGGGCCCAGGCCAACCCTACAACAACCCCATAACATTTTCCCTCCTCCACCAAACTTTACAGTTGGTCATCATGCAGTTAACGTCTTGACGTTCGCTAATCCCTAACTCATCCGTCGGACTGCCAGCTAGAGAAGCGTGATTCGACGCTCCACAGAACAGAATCCAGCGGTGGTGTGCGTTACACCGCTCCACCCGATGCTTGGCATTATGCTTGATGATGTAAGCACCTGCTTAGCCATGGAAACCCATGCAATGAATCTCCCAGTGTGCAGTTTACATGCTGATGTTAATTCCAGAGGACGTTTGAAATTCCGTAGTTACTGAGCAGTGGAGACTTGTATGCATCATTAGCCTCAGCTTTGTCGTGCTTGATTTTTTTTTACACCTGTAGCAACAGGTCTGAACGAAACACCTGGATTCAGTGATTGAGAGGTGGGACTCAATATTTCTGTCCATATAGTGAACATGGAACAGAGGCTGGTTGGCTCGCAGAAAGCAGGCAAGAAAATGTTGGTGACAGAATTGAGCTGGACAGCGTGGGAAAGCGGAACTGATGTATAGAATAGTTTGCCTACCCGAACACCCAGGAATGTAGCCAGACGATCAAATACAGATCTTACTTATTGAACTAATGCATAAGCTTTATTTAATAGGGGATTTTGTGGGGATTTTATGAAGATTAACATTGTATCTTCTGTAATCATACTTCGTTCCTTAGGCTAGAAGTGATGTAATTTGATTTTATGGACAAATAAACTAAACCTTGAATTTTTAACTTCAGTACTGAAAACAGATGGAACTTAACAGATGGCAGCAATTGTACCGCTGAGAGGACAATAACTTGGTAGTAGGATTGAAGGATAAGACTATGCTTTGTTCTATCAAGAAAATCTTAGAATATATCAAACAAAGCTGCGGTGTCCACATTCTTAGCGAGCTCTTTGGATCCTGTCAAGCTATTTAGCATTTTGTACAATATTTATCCTAAAGGCCCTTCATCCCACGCTCTGTTTGGCGAAAACTATTTATGCTACACATATGGAGTGAAAACATTATATTACACAGTAATATGTTGACTCACCGAGAGGACAAAAGTGCGCTTGCTGTTTATTTGATATTGTTCTCTGATTTTTTTAAAGGCCACTGCTGGGCCTTAATAATCAGTCTAACCTTCGCTTGCACACATAAAAATGATAATGGCTTTTTTTTCTGCTTAAGCCCCCATCAGGCCATCACAGCTCTTCAGGTCAGATGTTATTCTTCAAACATTTCCCAGTTTGAAGAGCTAGAGCCATAATGAACTACCCCACGCTGGCTCAAATGGCATAAAAAAAACGAGATAATTATGACAAATGCTGTCTCTCTGTGTGTTTGCTATTGCAGCCCCTGGCTCTTTGCTCTGCATTAATGAAGCTCTCCACAGTCTGGAAGCTTGTTGTCCTCTCTGTAACATGCTCGAGTCTTTTTTTATTTGCACATTTTCTTTTGCGTTGTGATTTTTTTCCCCTGTATCTGTCCTCTGTCTTTACTCTAAAACAAGGCACAGTCAGTGGACATATGGTTAAGGAGGGGGGACTTGGTATGCTGCCTGGGCATCCACAGCTACATCAGTGGCAGGAAGCAGACAGCAATAAAGTTGCAGTTCAACCTGGTTTTATACCTTATCGGGACATAAAAATGACATAATCTCAGTATTAGAGAGCATTAACTCTTGACTATGCACCTTTATTCTAGGTTTTTGCATTTGCCAAGTCAAAAGTTCAGGTCTGTGCAAGCGTGCTGAGTCAAACCGTCTTCTCCTGCCTCGCTACATCTGCAGTCTATTAAACCTTCAGCGCTACACCTTGGCCTATAAATCTCTGCTTTCTTAATATTTTTCAAATCGTCTGGCCTTTAACTATGGCACAGTTCCTACCCTTGATGGCCAGACCAAACTCTCCGATGACTTCTGAACACAGGGGTGGGGGAGTGGATGTTGGTCGGTGAAGAAAGGGGGGAATAAAAGAACTTTATATCCAGTGGAGACCAGGTACGGATGACATTAGGGCTGAAGCAGCAACACGTGCTCGAAGACGTGGAAAGATCACACATGGAAACGCAGGCACTGACAGATTAAGCCTCGTTAATGGTCTGCTTTTGTACAAAAATATCCATTCCGAAGTTGGCAACATCCGCTGATTACGCATTCTTGAACTGTAACGAAAGGGAGACTGTTTGACCTGCTTTAGCTGTACAAACCCCATTTCCAAATATGCTGGCATCTTTTCCAAAATTCAATAAAAAGTAAAATCTGTAATATATTAATTCACATGAACATTTAACTGACAAAAGTACAACTTCTACTGACCAACTTTGTTGCATTTTGTAATTATATGCAAATAAAGAACCTCAACAAGAGTTGGGACAGAGTTAAAAGAGCAGTCGCTTAACACAGTGTGGCCGAGTTCTCTGGGTCCAAACTTATCTCAGATGGAGCGAAAGACCTTGGAACCGTGTGCTGGTGTGCTTTTTTCTTCCCCCCTGACTTTTCCACACGACCATCATGAAAACAACTGTCCACATTGCAGTGAGCGAACGGTGCAAAAGCCAGCATCTGTGATGGTGTGGGGGTGCATGATTATCCATGGCATGGGTGAGTTTCATGTATGCGAAGGTACCATTGACTCTGAGGTGTATATTAGTATTTTGGGGAGATGCATGCCTATGAGGCAATATCTCTTCCCGGGATACCCAAGCTTATTTGTGCAGGAGAATGCAAGACCACAGCAGCAGCTTCAAAGACACAGTGTGACTCCTTGTCTGTCCTGCTGCCTGTGCATATCTGTCTCCTGCTGAAAATGTGTGGAGCTTCATGAAGAAGAGAATAAGACCATGCCGATGCTACAGTTTAGGCTTGAAAAGTTACATCTTTACATTTGATATTTTTTACACCAGAATATATGTTAGGCCTGTATTCATTTGCTTATGCAAAATATTTTTTTTATTTTAAACACTTGTCCAGAATTTCTACATAAAAGGAGGAAAAAACCTCATATGTATCAGTGCCATTGATTCCTGACTATATAATTTAAACTCTGAAAATAAATTTCATTTCCATCTGGTCATTATACACTATTACATCACTGAACACACAGAAAATGAGAATATGTACTGTATCCTGATATAAAAAGTGGATATAGAAATACCCCTGTTAAAATACCAGGTTTTTCTGTTGTAAAAATGAGACCATGGTGAATAATATCCAAATTTTAATGTGCCCTATAATATGTACAATTCAATTTAAAAAGTAATAAATCCATATATTTATATATATATGTGAAGTTCATAGTGGTGAATAAGCAACAAATTTGCATTATTGAATCAGCAACTTCTTTTTCCAGACATGATTTGCAAGTTGTCTTCTTGTAATACGCACAACTTAATTTGCAGTAAAAAAAAAGATGAAGTGCATGTTTTTGTTAAATGTTTTTTAGTAAACTACAGTAAGAACTAATCACTTCTACACTGCATTTCCTAAACACTTTGCAATAAAAGATGCTCTGCATTTCAACAGTTAAGTGCTTCAACTACTAGTTTAGCATTGCTTCAATAGAGCTTTTATTCAGATTAACAGTAAACAGTACAAACAGTAACACTGACATTGTATCATTTCAATAGTGAAGGCTTTGAATCCAGCACATGAATGGTTCCCCTTACTACTAATGACTGAAGATGCAATAAATGGCCTTTTGTGTGCGCGCGTGTGTGTGTGTGTGTGTGTGCACGCAGGCTTGTAAATGAGAACAAAGCAGAGTTTGATATCATGAGAATCTTAAGGATTATAACTGTGGACTCGAGCTCACGTTCTGAATGTTTGACACTTTTGCACAGAAATTTATTTACACCTCCACAGCAGCTAAACTCCACATCCACCTGAACCATACACGTTTATAAGGAATCATTGTAGAGCAACTTCGCTGTGGTTAATCTTATCTACCAATGTTTTATTATTGTATATTTAAACACACACAGTGATTTTTTTTTTTTCCCTGTATTTCATATAGCCAGAGTACAACACTACTGCTTTGTACAACCAAGTAAAACTGAGCTGTCACTCAGAGGTATGAAGTGAAATAGAGGCTAGATTTAAGAAGTGTAGCAAATAAAATGGGGGAGTTGAACCGTTTCTGTCACAAAAAAAAAAACCAAACTAGTTGTACTGTAAAGATCATGGATGGCTACACAATTAACACTAATGTAAGCCTTTTAGGTGACGCTCAGTTCTCGCTGTGATCATCTGATTGAGTTTCTAACCCTTTAATTTGGCTGTTTGAACACAGCTGAATGTTTACATGTAACTATGCTTTTTACATCAGTTTTCAGTAGTTACAAATATTAATCAGTAACTATAAAGTCTTTGTTTTCTGAAAACTGCTCATAATAGAGATTTTTAAAGGTGCCAATAGACAATATTATGTGCCAAATCATTTCAGTTTCCATGCACAAAATAAGCTGGTAGTTAAAGGGCAGTATATTTTCAGTGACTGAGCTGGGTGGCTTACTTCCATATCAGACAAATGAGCATGAATCTTTATAAATACAGCTCGACTGGAATCCCTGGGCCTCATTCATTAATAATTGCATAAAAATTGTGCACACACACACACACACACGCGTCTGCATTTTGCCACGCCCTCATTCTTAGCTCATCGGGCCAGAGGACCGATGCTATGAAGAGGCATCCATCCTCTGTCCGTCCACAGTTCACAAGAACCTACAGTACTGGTCAGATTTCAGTGAAACTTGCACACAGTGGTCATCTAATAGGGCTTCCCCAAAACTCTGCTCAAGGTCAAAGTCATTGTCCGTGTTATAACAGCACTTTTACATTCTCGCAAATTTGCTCACTGAGTGTGAAGACAGTCAGGTCAGAAGATATCAATGAATTTTGTGTGTGAGACTTGTTCAGTTTAAGCACAGATTTATGAATGAGGCCCATTCTGATTCCAGAATCACCTCAAGGTGCTCTTTGGGAGTTTTTGACCAGTAGTAGTGCTATTGAGCATCAGTTTATTTCTCTTAGTTTCATGCTGTTGCACAGAGTTGGCAGTGGTAATGCCCTCGACAAGATATTTGGCAGAAAAATGCTGATAAACAAACATGGAGGTATATAAGCGCTTAAACTTTTTGGGTTTTTTAGATATTAGTTTTGTGTTAATGTTATAAGAAAATGCACATGACATGTCTGAAGCTCAAGGATTCACACAGTGTGACTTATCACTGAATGTAGTTTACAATAAAACTCCATGGAACACCTTTAAGACAGGTTCTGCACTACTGGCAGCCCTGTTAAAAACACTGAAATGTGTCAAATCTAATCTGAATCTGAAAGTATTTATTAGGACCATTTGCAAATGATATTTTTTGCACTTAGTGGAAGCAACATTCCTAAAGAAAAATCTTTACTGATCTCCAACCTCCCTGCAGCTTTACTGCGACCTAAAGGAAGCCACTTTTTGTACCTGTGTTATAAATTAGTCTCCCTTAAACTAATCTAAATGAAGTATCTAATATTAATTTAAACATCCATACACACATGGCGTGCTAGCCAAATGCACTAATGGGTGTTGCACAGTGGTGTAACAGTGTATAATGCAGTGTTGAACTGCTGTAGTGAGCACTACATGATATAACTAATGTAACTTGTTTTACTCTGTGGCACATTTTTAGTTTGTTCTTTTTCACAGTTTAGTCATGATATAATTCATTTGATACTGACATGTTTACTTTATGACAGTAATTGCCCTTTCATACATTGTAAATGTTGTACAGAATCTAGTTACACTGTTTATGTGCCAGATGTTCCACTTATTATAGAGCCTCTTTGAGAGTTTTGGCATAAAATACGTGTAGATTGTGATATATTACACACTTGTGTCATAGCCAAAGTATATATACTGGAACAATATATAAACATGGTGGAAACATTCTTAATCTGTCAAGATTCGCACATTCACTTTGTTTTCTTTTACTTGTGTACCACATGTGGAGCAATGGGTGACTAGATGTGTAAATAAAATCCATTTGCTTTGGCATGACAAAGTTGGTCCTGGTTGCTGTGGCTTCAACAAACTGTTACTGAGTGGAAAGTGTACCTTACTGAGACCCAGTTTGTGCCATTTAACATGCAATCTGCATCCATATCACAGACAACTCTTCATGCAGGCGTACATTCATGCTGAGTCCAGTGTGATTAGAAATTCTGTTCAACCCCAGGTGAGGCATTCCATACAAAAGCAACAAACTCTGAAAAAGGTTCCAATCTGACCCCCTCAGCATCAGCTGATTGATTGATTGGGTCTAATAACTTAAGTATGTTTAATGAAGCTATGGTCCCCAAGGTGGCAACACATTGGTAAATTGGCAGATGTTTTACGCCAGATGCACTTCCTGGCGCATCCCTCCAAGGTGAAGGGGGCTTGTGTCCCCACTTGGAATCAAACCAGGAGCCTTTAGCTTGCAAAGTGAATGTGTAAACTCACATTGAAAAATGAAAAGACTGGGAAAAAAATATCTGTATGAGCTGCAGCCATAACTGCAGCCATAAATCAGTGTATCCCTAATTACTAAAACAACTTCACTCATCCCCAGATGGGGAAATTCCAAATCACCAACGCTCTTTTTTATTAGGTATTACACACACACGCTTTTACATGCAGCATTGCAGTGGTGGGGGAAGTTGGTGAGCAAGGCTGCACAATAAAGGGGGTTTGGTGCCTTGCTCAAGGGCACCTCGGCAATGCTCAGGGGGTTTGCTGACATCTCTCCAGCCTCTAGTCCGCCTCCACACATATAGGTCCAGGGTGAGGTCTTGAGCTGGCTAGTCCTCCAACACACTGAGCCACTGACAGAGCCGAGGCCAATGTTCATCTGAGTTAATGGCGCATTCCTCTGAATTACGCTGATTTTTCTGATCGATCAATTCTAGATTCAAAGGATGCTATATGGTTGGTATCTGCCTTTTGCAATTTACCTGTGTGAGTTTTTAGTATTTCTTAAAAGCAACTTGTGTTCATGTAATCCATGTGTGCACTGCAGTAAAAAAATTTTAAAAGAAAATACACCATGAACTCAATATGTAGGTAGAAAAGAGGCTTTTCAGATGCTATTCATATACCTTTGAGTGATCATCAGTAAGGAAGGCTTAAAGACAGATCTTAGCAAGAGCAGCACAGACAGCAACAGCACTGGCAAGACTGAAACCCATTTGGAGAGACAAGAACATCAGGCTCACATCTTAGTTGAACTACTGCATTGGTCCTGTCCATTTTCCTATACGCATGTGAGTCATGGTCTCTTACAGTCAATGGAGATGAAATGCTTCAGAAGAGTACTTGGTATCTCATACAAAGACCACATCTTGAATAAGGAAGTGTGCGCAACCATCAAACATATGAGTTGCTACGAAGACCTGATGACCACAGTCAAGAAAAGGAAGCTACGGTGGTATGGACATGTGACAAGAGCCAGTGGAATGACAAAAACCATCCTCCAAGGTACAGTTCAGGGAAAGTGGAGAAAGGGATGGACAGACAACACTGGTGAATGGAACAGAGTAAACTGGTCCTAACACAACCCTCCAAGATGAGATGACAGGAATTGAACCAGGGACTGCTTGTTCTTAAGGCAAATGTGTAAACCACTGCACTACGCGGACACCAGCATGGCTATCTTAAAAATTATACATTATTCACACTTACATCGTATTTGTTATTTACAGAAAATAAATTTAAAAAGGCATAGAATAAAGCGTTGTTTGTGTGTGTAAGTGGGTGGAGGCGGCTTGTAGTAAAAAGCACTTGGATCCTCAGAGTAGCAACGCACTATATAAGTACCAGTCTATTTGCAAAATACGACAAACAAGACCAGGACTGCCGAGCAACTGGAATCCTACATCAGACAAGAATGGGACAACATTCCTCTCCCAAAGGTCCGGCAGCTGGTCTCCTCAGTTCCCAGATGTTTACAGACTGCAGTTAAAAGAAGAGGGGACGCCGCACAGTGGGAAACATGGCCCAGGGCTAACTTTTTTCAGAGTTGCTGCCATCAAATTCAAGATGAGCTAGTATTTGTCATGAAATAGCAAAATGTCTCAAATTCAACATTTGATATGATTTCTATGTTCTTTTGTGAATAAAATACGGGTTTATGAAATTTACAAATCATTGCATTGTTCGTTTATTTTTTACACACCTTTTTGGAATTGGTTGTACAACATACTGAACTGAAACGTTACATGCGTCTAAATGTTCAGAAATACAAGTATCTATGTAAATGAACCTTCAGCTGCTCCCTTGCAATCTCCTCATGGGGTCGCCACAGCGGATTAATCTGCATAGGTAATTTGGCAGGTCCCTGGTTCAATTCCAGGTGGGGACACAACCCCCTCTCACTACTGAGGGTAGTGTCAGGAAGGGCAGCCAGCATGAAACCTCTGCCAAATTACTGATGTGGGTTAATCTGCTGTGGTGACCCCTTGGGGAAAATACAAGGAAGTGGTCAAAAGTATATTGAAACTTTATCTGCCTGTTTCAAGTACCTTCGGCTGCTCCCTTGTATTCTCCTCAAGGGCTCCCAGCAGCAGGTTAATCCACATTGGTAATTTGGCAGAGGTTTTATGCCGGATGCCCTCCATGGCGGTCCAGCTGGAAATGAAACCAAGGGTCTGTAGCTTGTAGGGTGAATGTGTAAACCTCTAAACTACGGGGACACCCGTGAAAAATGAAAGAAAGTAAACAACCCATGGGACAGTCTGCTACTCGTACATGCGGTTTCGCTTGTGAACTCCGGTCCAGCAGGCGGCAGTAATGCTTCAGACGCGTTCATATATCCGCCGCCAAAACGCTCATTTCACAGAACAAATATTTTTCTTTTCGGAAGAAGATCCCGACAAAGCGGCCCTGTTTCTTTTCAGCTAAAAAACAAGTCAAAGAATCCGAAAAGCGACGATGTATGCCAGGACAAATACCGGCAGCACACACGGAGACTTTCAAGATAGAAACGGAGTGAACTATGTTACATCGACAGAGTCTTTCGGCCACTGCTCTCAATTGTTCTGGAAAAAGGACCCCAACGACTCCGGAGTAAGAAAGCTGCTGCTGTTACACAGATAGCTGCGCTAAACCACCAGCGGAGGCACACTTTACTCACCGGGCGGTTAGCGGGGCTTCTGTTGTACACGCGTGTGTGTGTAATGCAGTTTACTGGGTTCACTGGCTGAGCCGGAGCTGAAGCTGTGACAGCGAGCAGCTTAGTTAGCATCCGGCTAACGTCATGCTCAGCGGTTCCCGGCCTAGTTTGAATCTTAGCTGCGGAGCTAAGCGGCTACGAACTGTCCCCTCGCGTTTTGTGTCCATGAATGCTTCGGCGGAATTGGACTTGCGCGTCAAAGCGCGGCGTCGTCGCTGCTCTGTACAGAGAGACGCCAGGTAACTTTGTGCTGAGAAAATAGTGTTCGGAGCAGCCAAGCGTCGCCGCGGTGAAGCTAACCCCAGACAACACTGGCTGTCTCTGTCAAGCCGTCAGCTAGCAGCAGAGCCTGGGCAGGTGAACGCGGGGCTCAGCGGCAGTTTACACGCAGCCGCCTGTAATACTGTGTGTTTTTGTGGAAGAATTGGGTCAGCGGTAACGTCGCCGAGCATAAGCGGGCTTTATTTGAGCAGTGAGAGCAGAGCTGTGGGCTGCAGGCCTGTGATATTGTTAGCGAGCAGCGCAGAGTAAACACGGCGAGGCTGCCCCGCAGGAAACGGGAGCGGAAGACTCCCCGCGGAGGGCTCTCAAAGACCCCTTTGTGATGTCAGACTGTGCGCTTCATTCAGGCCCCGACACAATATTCACACATTGTTGTATGGGGTCGAAACTTATAGATGAAGGCACTTATTGGAAAGTGGGCGGTGTTACAGATCCTGATACGCCTCCCGCTGTCACACGTGCAAATCAAGTAAACAGATCTGCAGGATCTGAGCTGTTCTCTCGCTCTGTTCTCTCCGTTCTTTCTCTGTTCTCTCGCTTCTATCTGTTCTCTCTGCTCTCTATGTTCTCTGTTCTTTCTCTATTCTCGCTTCTGTCTGTTCTCTCTGCTCTCTCTCTATGTTCTCTCTGTTCTTTCTCTGTTCTCTCGCTTCTATCTGTTCTCTCTCTGTTCTATTTGTTCTCTCTGTCTGCTCTCTCTGTTCTCTCTGTTCTACTGTCAAGCCCAGAACTTCCCAGAGTTTGTTTAGGTCCAAGAAATCTGCCACCGTTTGAGACAGTTGATGTCAATCTGCGGTCTGTCCCCTTGATTTTCTAAGTGCCAGCATAGTTTAAAGTGTACACACATACACAAACGCTTTACATCCAGCCCACAGTGCATCCCCTGTCCTCCACAGCTGCTCCTTTAGACGTGATACATAAAGAGAATTAAAAACATTTTGGTGTTGTCCAGTAGCTTCTTAAAATTTTGGCTTATTTTATCTGTTTCTGTGTCCTATTGAAACCTTGTGTCTGAGTGTACAGCTGCAGTGATTCATCAAGTAACTTGAGCAGTTCGGTGATAAAACGCTGAACCGTGTACCCACACAAGCCGATCGATTAATAAATACGATTGGCATTCCCCACTCCCGTCACTAATCCTTAGAAAGCTCTCACTGTGGGCTGACAGGTGGTCTGAAGTTTATTTTTTCAGTCACTCTGCTATGGAAAGCAGAGTACACAAAATGCTGTGGCAAATGAGAGATGTAATTAGACTTGGGGATATTGATACAGTATTGTGATATTTTAATTGGCAATATTGTATTAGTACAGGCAGTGTACTAGTTTGTACATTCACCTTACAAAAGAGAGGTCCCTGGGTTAATTCCAGGTGGGGACACAAGCCCCTCTCACCATGGAGGGTTACGTCAGGAAGGGCATCCGACATTAAACCTCTGTCAAAATCCCAATGTGGATTAATCTGCTGCCGGGACCCCTTGAGGAGAATACAAGGGAGCAGCCGAAGGTACTTGAAACAGGCAGATAAAGTTTCAGTATACTTTTGGGTGCTTCCTCGTATTTTCTCCAAGGGGTCAGCACAGCAGGTTAATCTGCATAAGTAATTTGGCAGAGGTTTCACACTGGCTGCCCTTCCTGACCTGGAATTGAACCGGGGACCTCTCGCTTGTAAGGTGAATGTGTAAACCAGGACACTATCAATATTACATTGTAAAAACTCAAAATGCAAATTGAAAATTTTAATAACTAATAAAATCAATTGTTTTTCAGTCCACCTATGTAATCTACATCTAATTTCAAACTCTTGAGTTGCTGAAGGGGCTGGAGAGCTTTTGTTGTACAAACTCCACCTCTCCAAATACATGTAATGGTACAGTATACCATGTGTTGTCATTCAGTTAAAATACAGGTTGTTTTTGGTCATTTATGACAGGTTTTAGTTACTGTGTTTTCAGTCTGTCTGCTTGACAATCTGATTTTGCAGGAATAAAACTGATTCTGACAAAGTTTACCTTTGGGGACATAATTTGTCATTAAGAAAAGGTGGTAAATTGCAGTTTATTGCAGTATATTTTATTTCAATACTCAATATTTTGCAGAATATTTAAAATCAAAATAATATTGTATGGTAGGGTCTCTGATTCCTACTTCTAGATGCAGTCCAGACTCTTTTTCTCATTCAGTACATTCTTATTCATCAGCAGTTGATCTCCCCAGTCACTGCTCCAAGCAGCAGTGCACATCTCTGCTGTGGTTTCATGCTGCCACCATTTAAGCAGTACATGACCGCTTGTGAACACATTGGATTACATCTTGCATTTAACATGAGCCAAAATGTTTTGAGAGAGACAGACTTCTCGCTTTCAGTAATGCATGTTTATTTTCCACTGCATTTTGTGCTTTCTGCTGTTTATAGCAGAGTGACTGCCCAAATAAACTTTAAAATACCTTTCAAGCCACAGCGAGAGCTTCCATTGCTGTCAGCAATAAAATCAGTAAAGCTGCATCTAAATAAATCTGTATTTATTACTGATGCTCAATGACTTCAGACCCTCTTACTATCAGAGGTGTGAGGAATCTTCCAGGCTTGATGAGGCTATTTTCTGGAGAACTGATTGGTCAGTAGGCGGTTATTTCATACCTGTTGATCTCTAATCTGGAACTTAAACTGTTAAGGAGCAGGTTAGGTCTGCAGCTTAAGTTGCCATGGCAGTGTACTCCGGTATGATGTGAACTGCCTTCGTTGTACTGAAAACTTAGGAGTTAACCCTGAAGTTATCTGTAACTTCAGCTTCCCCCTTATATTTTCCCGGAGGGGTTGCCAGAGCAGATTAATCTGCGTTGTTAATTTGGCAGCAGTTTTACGCCAGATGCCCTTCCTGACACGACCCTCCATGGTAAGCGGGGCTTGTGTCCCCACCTGGAATCGAACCAGGGACCTCTCGCTTGTGCGGTGAATGTGTCAACCACTGTGTTATGGGGACGACAGTTAACCCTGAAGTTGTCTGGATAAGTCCAAATCCTGCTTGGTAGTACAAGCCTCTGCAGACTCTCCTGCTGCTTATTTGGGATGCACCAGTTGTCAGTTCTAATAGTTATACTGAACATTGAAATAACATTTTGCCTGGTGCAGTTTTTAAAGTCATTTATTCCCCCTTTTTAGGAACAAAAGTTGATGTGCCACAACTGATAAACAACAGTCTGAGCGGTAGAAGTAATATTATTTAGGGGTGCACAGAATCAGCTGATATTGGCCCTGTTAACTAAAATCTGCACTTTACAGATGTCAGTGGTTGATGTGGTTTTTGCTTTCTCATCAGTTTGAGCATATTATATATACAAATGAAAAGATTGAAAAAATATCTAAGTTCATAACTAAGATTCATAAACTGGCGCATCCATGATCACATTTACTGACTGCAGTTGACAGAGCCGATACTGATGTTCAGCAGACTTGTCAGAGCATACCCCCGAACTGTGCTGATTTTTCTGATAGCTCAGTTCTGGTTTTAAAGGATGCTATGTGGTTGATGTCGAGCCTTTTACCATTTACCTGCTTATTTGTAAGTTTTAGTATTTCCACAGAAGCCGCTCATGTTTCTGTATCCACAGTGTGGTCCTCTGTGTGTTCTGCTGTAGTTTTTCAGACTCTCTTGTTCACTTGTTTTCAAAAGTTACACTGAGCATGATAATCGGCAAATGGATGAACTTGTTTAAAGAAATGTACTTGGAAAAAAAACACAGTAAAGGTATATGTACTAAATATATAATAATTCTTATTTTAAAGTGGTGGGTGAAAAAAATACAACATAGTATTGTGATATTTTGCTTGGCAATATTGTATCGATAACAGGGATACCAAATATCAATGTTTATATAACTTTCAAGTACAGATTTCAGTTTTTCATACTAGAATAATAGAAGAAATTACTTTTTCAGTTCGTCTACATAGCCTATGGCTATTTCCAAATTCTTCAGCCACTGAAGCAGCAATAAAAATGATTGAAGTGAGAGGAACAGAGAACTTTGTCTTTTTAGATAAAACAGATGTTAATCAAGGTCACCTGTAATTTACAGCTGAAAAAGGTGATAAATTGATTCAAAATGTTGCAAACCATAATATTGTAACTTGAGTTAGGAATTGTCATAATATTGAGGGGTCACTTTTGATTTCCACCTCTGCTGTTTATTAAGGGCCTGTAACCCCTTATAAAATTAGGGGGCTTACTCCTTATTTAATGTGAAATTATGCATACATATTTGGTGTCTCCGTCGTGTAGTGGTTTACACATTTGCCTTACAAGCGAAAGGTCCCTGGTTCAATTTCAGGTGGGGACACAAGGCCCCTCTCACCATGGAGGGTTGCGTCAGGAAGGGTATCCGGCATAAAACCTCTGCCAAATTTTCAGTGTGGATTAATCCGTTCTGGCGACCCCCTGGGGAGAATACAGGGGAGCAGTCGAAGGTCCCCTTTATTTATTTTTATATATATATATATATATATATATATATGACAATTGTATATTTTAAATGCATATTAATGCACATTTAATAAGGGCCAATAGCTGTCATTTAATATACATTTTAAGTTTAATATGTGGCAAGAACTACTTAATAAAGGGCTTTCCCCTTAATTCAATACATATACATGTTCCCATTTTAAGTACTGGGCTCAGATTAGAACCATTTGTTGTCATATCTGACTGAGGCTGTAGGTTAGAGTTTTGTTTCTGTTATCTTGTGCAAAGCTTTGGCTCAGGTCTTTCTGTCGTCCCAGAGATCCACACAAGTCATGCCAATGAACCGTGTTCCAAATGGTCAAAGAAGAGCAAGAGAGTGACTGAGTTAAATTGCTCCATGAGCCAGCAGTCAAAACTGGATTAATCTCGAATAAATTAAAAAAAGCACTCACGTCGTGTAGACTAAACAGTACCTTTGATTCAGTCACTTAGGATTTTATGATGTTCCTACAAATCAGGTGTGTGCTGACCTGCGTTGTGGGCACAGCTTTCAGCGGTGCTTTTCTCCAAATTTGAATCTCCTGACAGGTGTGCGTGAGACATTGCTTTGTGGACGATGAGAGGCTAAGCCACATTTTATATTTTGATTGGAATTATTTAAGCCGCAGCACAACAACACAGGGCTTAGCCGCATATAGTTTATAGAGCACACACTTTGGAGTTTCATTTGGGGGTTTTTTGCACTGAGATGAACAGCACATTTTTTTCATCCAGTGGGTCTCCTCTGGTAGCTACAGGCACAAATATTTGTGTTGGATTATATTTTAATGAAAAGAGGTTTCAGTTTTTTGGGTGTATAAATGCTGCTGAACAAAATATTAATTAAACTGAACAATACTGGAATTATTTCAGTAATTATTAATTATTTTAAATCAGTAGTCATTGCATTTTTACTTTTTTGATTTATTACTGTATGACTGGAGTTCGCTTTAATATTTTCTCTCGTCTGTTGCAGCCAAGTTCGACCATCAGCTGGTGCGATCAGCTTCCTTCATCCTCAGCAGCCCTCTCCAGCTCCAGCCTCTCCTCAACGTCACTCTCCAGTTCCAGCCTTTCCATGGAGTCCCGAGCACCAGCGCCGCCGCCGCCGCCTCCTCCACCAGCAACAACAGCGTCAGATGACATGGAATCAGACGAGAGGCCATACGTCTGCGACCTGTGCAGCTGCGCCTACAAACACGCCAGCTCCCTTCTGAACCACAAGCTCACCCACAAGACCGGAGACTTCAGGTTGGGCTTTGAGGCTCTTTTGGTTAAATAGCTGAAATATTTACAGTCTGTTTTTGTGTCTTAACGTGTACACTATTTTTCACCTCCAAAACTCAGGTGCGACTTTTGCAGCAAGCCCTACACCAACTACATGTCCTTACGCAACCATATGAGAATCCACGGTCAGAAGCGCTATATGTGCGATCTGTGCGGGAAGGCCTTCCGCCTCGCCCGATACCTCCGTAACCACCAGAGGATCCACGATGACGGGCCCAACCGCTTCGACTGTCCCTCCTGCTGCAAAAGCTACAGGACCATGCTGGAGCTGGCCCAGCATCGCTGCAGCGCTGCTGCATCCAACCAGGTAAGTCTGTGAGAGCGGTGACTTTTGGCTAACGCTGTCGGTGACGGTGTGAGCTTCAGTGATGTGACTAATATAACAGTTCTCTCAAAGCCAGTTTGCAGCACAGCATGTGAGTGCTTGCATGTTTTGTATTTGAAATAAATGTGATATTAAAATGTAGCTGTGTTTAAATGTGCTTTGTTTTGCTACATAAATACTTCCTGCTTGGGATGATCTCAGTTCTACAGTTTGATCTGAAAGGAAATAGGCTTTAAAACAGCTGGGCACTATAGTTGTTAAACATCACTCAAACATGAGAAATAACGTGCTAGGGAATATTTTTAGTGTTTGAAAATATCAATCACATATATCATTAGAGGAAAGATGCTTTTCTTTTTTCCATCACAAATAAAAGAACATACAAACTTGTGAAAAATTAAAGGAAAAACCCAAAACCTTGACCACCACAGTCAGGGGATTCAAAGGCTTTAAAAGAGTGTGTGCATTGTGTATCTTGCTGGCATGGTTTGGGTCCATTTGTATCCTTGAAGGTAAGGGTCACTGCATATTATGAAAATACAAGGTATCATCCCAAAGGATTGCAGTGTCTAAGGCAGTATTAATGGCAAATAGATGGAAGCTATACTAGCAGCTAAGTTAGCAGGCAGTCACAGACTATCCTAAAAGAGCTGCTGGTAAGCCACATCAGTTCATTCTTAAAGATATGTTTTTAGTGGGCAATAAAAATGCCAGAACAGTTAAGAACACAAAGAGAATAACAGATGCAACTGCATCCTCCTCAGGAAGAGGAGGCAAACAGTTCTGTCTTTCAGTAATATGATCATATAAAGTAATTTCCAGCTCCAATCCTTGGCAGGATGATGGCCTATTTAAAAAAAAATCCATCAACTTGGCTTTTAGAGCTCATAAAAAAGCACTAAGTAAAGCTACAGCAATCATTAGGTATAAAGCAGCATAGTTTTAACTGACAGCTTTCTTTTCACATCATGTTAATATATCACAATTTATGTGACTGAAGCAAATGTTTGTCTTCATCAAAAATTTTGACATCAGCATTTTATTTTTGCTGCAAATATATATTGGTATCAAATATCTTACAAAAAATAATAAATTGTAGTGTATAAACTTTGCGGCAATACATAATGTCACAGTAAGTTCCAATTAATTCTCAGTGAATGGACTCGAGCTCCACTGTCTTAAATTGCTACTGGCATCAGTGTTCCTCTGCATCCTGGGTGAGCTAGGCATAGCAGCATCAGTTTTCCACCTGCTGTGAGGTCTGATTAAAGTGACCCTCCAGCCTCCACCTTGCGGCTGATTTCTAGAACAGAATAAATGACAACTGCTAACCCAGCCACGGGGGGCCACAAGCCAGTGTAATCCTAGTATCAGTCCCAAGTCCAGGTAATCAGAATCAATCAGAATACTTTATTAATCCCAGGGGGGATGCTCAGTTTATATATATCTTAAAGGCAGAAAAGTGAAGCTTATACAACATATACAAGATATGACGATAAATGGGGAGGGTTGCATCAGGAGGGACATCTGATGTAAAATCTTTGCCAATCAAGTATGTGGATAGACAGGTTGATAGATTAGGTCAGGCATGAGTCTCAATGGGTTGTGATGTTTGGAGGCAACATTGATCTGTAATGAGAGTAGGGAGCAAGTGGAAGAGAACCTGGCGAGGTGGAGGTATGCACTGGAGAGAAGAGGAATGAAAGTCAGTAGAAGCAAGACAGAGTACATATGTGAATGAGAGGGGGGCAGGTGGAACGGTGAAGATGCAGGGAGTAGAGGTAGTGAAGGTGGGTGAGTTTAAATACTTGGGATCAACCATCCAAAGCAATGGCCAGTGCACAAGAGAGTTGGAGTACGTGGAGACGAGAGACAGAAAGAGAAGGATAGCAGCAAGAATGAAAGGGAAGGTAGTGAGACCTGCTATGATGTATGGTTTGGAGACGGTGGCACTGACGAAAAGACAGGAGGAGGAGCTGGAGGTGGCAGAGTTTACGATGTTGAGATTTTCACTGGCAGAGACCATTATGGACCAGATTAGAAATGAGTCCATCACAGGGACAACTCAAGTTGAGTGTTTTGGCGATAAAGTCAGAGAGGCAAGGCTGAAATGTTTGGACATGTGCTGAAGAGGGAGAGTGGCTAAATTAGACAAAGGATGTTGAGGATGGAGCTGCCAGGCAGGAGGAGAAGAGGAAGACCACAGAGAAGATTGATGGATGTAGTGAAGGAGGACATGCAGAGGGTTGGTGTGAGGGAAGAGGATGCAAAGGATAGAGATGGAGACAGATGATCCGCTGTGGTGACCCCTAATGGGAGCAGCTGAATAAAGGAGGACAACTGCTGCCAGCTGCTGTCCAACACAATGGAGCTGGATTCTGTGCGACTGCAGAACAAGAAACTTGAGACACTTGATTGGCATCGACAGTGATAGCACCAGCCGGCCAGCAGAGAAACACTGGATGGGAGGATTGTAGTTGGGTTGTAAACAGCAACTGAACTTTGACAGTAAGAGCAATGGGATTGTCCACAAAGCGATCACATGGTTTCTTTGAATGGATAAAATATACATTTCAAAATATACAAGGGCAGCCATCATTATACATTAGTAAACCAGGAGCACTGTTCTCAGTAACTAGATTATGGAATAGCATTACACTCATGAAAGTCTTAAAGGGGTATTCTAACAATTTAGCATTATATTTGAAGGTGGGTTACTTGAAAGGGACAGATGAAAAGACTCAAATTTGATGCAGCAGTGGCAAAGGTCCTAAATTTCAGGCTCTAGTATGGACAAGCTCCAAAAATGTCTCCACCTTACAGTTTTGCCTAATGTAGCGAGCAT
Organism: Etroplus canarensis; assembly: GCA_015106775.1. NCBI lineage: Eukaryota > Metazoa > Chordata > Actinopteri > Cichliformes > Cichlidae > Etroplus > Etroplus canarensis. The sequence goes on along the minus strand of VUQH01090559.1, from coordinate 95,091 downwards.
CTTTTATGAAACATCAAGAGGAACAAAAAAGTATCCAGTTATTTTTTCAACTTTTTAAACTAGTGATGACTTTTACACTTACCCCAGCTAATGTTAGTTTAGCTGTTTTATGGCAGCTTCATGTAAGCAACACTGTGGATGCCTTCTTGGAGGGACAATAAACTTGATGTCCGGTGTGGTTTAGAGAGTACGCCATGAAGCCATGATCTGTTTCAACTTGTTCTGTGAAAAGAATCATATCCCAATCAGAGTTCTTCATATATATGTATTACATCTTTTTTAAAATGATTTCAGATTATACAATTAGGGATGCACTAATGTCTAGCTGTTGGCCAATATTGGCCCTGTAGACTGATATCAACAAATGAACCAATGGCTGAATTTTATCTGTAGTATCGCATCAGTTTTACATTGACTAAGTATTGAAAAACTATGTTGTGAAAAGTTATGAGGTCAGAAAAAGCAGGTATTGTAAAGATTCTTGATTTTCTTGGAACAAAGGGAGAATCGATAAGATATTGTTATTGGCCCACAGTTTCACAGTTAGTACATCCCCAGTATGATAGAGGTAAATCACTTGTATCTCTGTAAAATAGTGGCACAGATGGCACCCTGCAGTGGAAACACTGGCATGTGTGGATGTTGATGTGCATGGCTGGCAAAGCTTTTTTGTATTATTATTTGTGTTGAAGTGTGTGTGCATGTAATTCAATGTAGTGTGTTTTCCTTCTTTTCTCCAGTGACCTGCTGGGATAAACAGGAGAACTGTTTATCCGGTCCTCCTGTAGTGGAAGTGTCCTGTGGAGTTAGGGTTAGACCAGGGTTAGGCTAAGTTTAGGGAAAGGGTCAGGGCTCAGATGTCAGAGAATGAATACATTTCAGCTGATTTTCCTCACAAGTATAGTAATCCAAACTTATATGTGTGTGTTTGTGTGTGTCTGTGCGTGTGTGGGGTTGGTTTATAAGAACCGGTTCAACTGCCCGTCCTGCTTTAAGAGCTACCGAACCATGCTGGACCTGGCCCAGCACCGCTGCAGCGCCGCGGCCAAAAACCAGGTTGGTGTGAGCGTGAGTGAGCATGTGTGTGAGTGTTGCGTGTGAGGCCGAGTCAGCAGATTGAGGTGTAGCTGTGAGGAAGAGCCAACTCATACAGGCATTTTAGACGTGATGGTCAGGATTAAATTCCTGCTGATGCAGCCTGCCTCTAATGCAAGTGTTTCACACTTTTGTCACAATGTGGCTTTCTAACATAAAACCATCATGACATATTTTTAGCATCAGACCTTTTCCCTTGGTGCTGTCATCGCTTTCTGTCTTACTACACTATTGGAAATATTTTAACCTTTAAACAAATGGCTTATGAATCTTGTTGTTGACCGTAACATCTAAAATCCCACCTAAAATTACTTTAAAGTAGTAATACAAAAATCATCAGGAGCAGGAAGAGTCTTTTTCCCTGCAACTTTGCATATTTTGTAATATTTGACAGTTAGAATTTGAGCTGCAGTGCCAGCTGGACAAAGTGTATAACTTCCTCCAAGGCCCCAGACACACCTAACAGCAACACCAACACAACTAACCAGGAGACAGTCTCAGTAAAGCGTCAGTTAAAAAAAGGGGGGGGGGGGGCGTCTGTCCAGCAGACAGTGCTTTGACAGTGTCCACAGATCATGGAATCCTCTTTATCAGAGTTGATTATTTTGGAAGTGAAAATGAGTGATGGGTTCACATTTTTACATGTCTGTCTGGAAACAATACGTTTTATGATCATCTTGAGGGAGATTTGATGTCCTTTTGACTTTGTGTGGAACTGTGCAGTGTGTAAAATGTGTTGGGCTGCTGAGATTAGATGTGACTGTACAAACAGCAGAAACTTGGAAAAATAAAGAGGGCTGCACACATCAAATTGTGCAGAAGTTTTTAAAAAATGTGAACATGAGGTCCACTGCAGACTTGGCCAGGTACAGCTAACATTATCACACATCCACCCGAACTGTGCACAGCCAGTTGAGAATGGTGTGGGATGGCTCAGTCGTTCATAAATGGTTGACTGTTCCATTGAATAGTAGTTCTGCTTGTAAATGGAGATGCAGAAAATGTATATCTATATATGTTGTCCATATTGACTGATGTCAGCATGTAAGGTCGGTCATTTTTTAAGACAAAGCTCTTTGTTTCCCTGACAAAAAAGGGGGAATAAATCACAACAAAGGGAGCAGGAAAACTATTGGTATCACCATAGGCTGTTGGCCAAATTGTTATTTTAATATCAGATCTGCCCTGAATTTTGCTATCAGTGCATCCTCAACCCCTAGTGGATGGCGGCTCTCGATGGTATTGACTATACCTGTACTTTCCCTGTTATGACCTGCCAAAAGATCTGTTGTTTCTGTGGTCCATGCTTCCTGTGAATGGATCCCTCCTTATGCCGCTCCGGTGTGATGCATTCTGTTTCCTGGCTGAGGCTGATATGCATTTATAGAATACAGTTACAGTTTGTGTGGCAGATAGCATTGTTTGTGTATAGGCAGAATAAAAGGGGTCCAAAGATGAATCCTTGTGAGAGACCTGTAATAATGGCAAGGATAGTTGACCTGAAACCTATGGATGCTGTAAACAAGCAAGGCGGAAAGCTAGCTCTGTTAGCATCTCAAGAATAAATATTTGTATGTTGGTTGTCAGAAACTATGACCATTCCACCAGCAGGCTTTCAGAATATGATTAATGATTACATTCAGAATTTTAACCAGTCTACCAGTTACACTTTGTTTTTGTGTGCTTGCTTTTGCCATGTTTCACAGCTCACTGAGCTCAGTGGAATGCGTCAGTTGTAGAGACTGCTCACTAGTGGCATTTTAGTGCACTGCAACATATGACTTCAACGTAACAAAGAGGATCCATTGTTTTCATGATGTTATTGAAAATCATACGGTCTGGATTTCTAAATACGCTGGCTGGCCTACTTTAATACTGACCAAGCCTCGTACAGTCACATTTGTTTTCACTTCTGTCAGTGCTCTGTGTAACAGGTAAAGTGGACTTGTTTTCATCACAGTATCTCTGTATCCTGTTCTGTGGCAGTCAGTTTTGCCTGTAACAAGTAAACAGGCCTAATATGGACAACGATGAGATACAGCTTGAAAAACAAAAAACCCACTAATTCTTTTTTTTCGCAAGCCTTACTGTTAGAGGTATAATGAGGTAAAGATTGGGCTGAGAGGTTTTTATGTGCTGCTCAGGAACAACATTGGGGGGGGTTAGCTTATTGTCAGCAAAAATCCTGAAGCTGTGAGGGTTAGAGGACAGGATGATGAGATAAGCAGTGTCTTGCATGATTTCACAAGAGAGACAAGCTTGGAGTTGACAGTCTATAGTTGGTAGAATTACTTGATTTCTGTTTGAGTGTATTTGTGTGTGTGTGTGTGTGTGTGTGTCTGTGTGCAACTTGACCACTCCATCCCCTCATTGATAGGTTTAGACAGGACAGTGAAAGGTGTGAGATAGATGTGAAAGCTTTTATTCTCAACAGCACACGAAGCTTGAGGAAGGTGATTGAGCAGAAAAACAAAACAGTATCATCACATTCATCCGTCACTGAAAGTCTAACCATGTGAACCATGACAGATAACTGGATCTTAAAATCCCTCTTCTTCCTGTCTTTCTGTCTACCCTTCCTTCCATCCAGTCTGGTGGTCGTCGTTCCAACTTCTCAGCAACTCCTCGCCGTCAGCAGCAGCAGCAACAACAGCAACAACAACAACAGCAGCAGCAAAATAATGCTAACTCCATGATGCAGCCGCACGGTGGACACGCCCAGCAGGAACCTCTGCCCTCGCACTGTGTCTCTCCGATGTCCCAGGGCGGGCAGGGCGGCGGCGTGGCCAGTCAGTCTGTGCCTGACCCTCACCAGGTAGGGCCAGGAGAAGCTCTGCAGCAACGTTGTTGCTTTTATCAGAGTGTATGCTGAGCTTTCTGTGTGTTCTAGCAGGGCCGTCCCAGCTCAGTGTCCTCTCAGAGCAGCCAGCAGAGCATGAGGAGCTCATCCTCCAACAAACACGTCTCCACCTCCAGCGCCACCCCGTCCTCCTCCTACTCCCTGCTCCAGCCCCTGGTGCCTGAGGTAAAGGAGATGAGCTCGGGATACACTAGGCTGAGCGCCAACCCCATGGTAGGAGAGAGCACCGCTACACACCCCCTGTTTGCTTTCTGCTGGCTAGCTGCTTTTCCCTGTCTTCCTACTAACACCAGGACAGAGAGGCTACTGCTCTATGTGTCTGCCTAGAGCCTCTTCTAACAGCACAGGTCTTTCTCACTGTTAAGAAAACGCCACAGAGAAACATTTAAGGTTGTCATTGAGAAAAGGTTCATCACTACAGCTGGATGCTGGTGGCTATAGAGACTCCTGGACACAGTCTTAGTTCTCTCCTTAAATCTTTTGAAATTTAGTTTCCATTTTCATATAAAATGTATTCAGGGCCCTGTGACAGAAAGGCGTTTATGTCACAATAAAATGGCAAGTTCGTTGCTTCATTTTTGTCGTTCATGAAGACCAGCAGAGTGGGGAGTCTGTCTCCACATAGACAGTTTAGTGTTGGTTAACTGTACATTTTCAGCCACATTTGTTGCAGTTTGAAAGCAGTACTGCTGAACAGCTACCATTCAGCCAAAGTATGAGTTGCAGTGGGATTTAAATTTGACTTCCCCTTCAGTGTCTACTCTTTACAGAGCGCTGTGAGCGTTCCAGCACTCCTGCTTTCTGTGGATGTTCTGTTGTGATGGCGTCATGATGCAGAGATCTTCACTGCTGTCCTAAGAGAGCGACCCTTTTACTTCGATTTGATTTTAGGAAGGAGGAAGAAGTCAAATGTGGAAGTGGGGAGGTTGTTGAGTGAACTTTGTGTTGGTGTGGGTGAAACCCTCCTGTCTTTATGATATGCTGCGAGTTTGAGGAGGAGGAGCTTGAGGTTTGAACTGAAATGAATCTTCTTACAGTGGCTTGCAAAAGTATTTAACCCCCTTGTATGTTTTTCCTATTTTTTCCCATTGCAACCTGTAATTGTATCTTTTTTTATGTAATGGACCTACACAAAATTGTCCAAATTGGTCTAATGAAATGAAAAAACATACTTTAGAATTATCTAATAAATAAGAAACAAAAAGTCGTTCGTACATATGTATTCAACTCCTTTGCAATGAAGCTCCAAAATAAGATCTGGTGCTACCACTTACCTTCAGAAGTCGCATAATTAGTTAAATAAGATCCACTAGTGTGCAGTCTAAGGCTACATTTACACTGCATGTCTTAAAGCTCAATTCCAATTTTTTGCTGAGATCTGATTTTCTTTTTTTGTGTGTGTGGTCGTTCGCGTTATAATTTAAACGCGGCCGCCATCAGACTCCAGTGTGAACAGTCTACAGCCCTGAAGTGACCCGCATGCACACAAGAAGAGGTGACATTACACGCAGCATGCTGCAAATACAAAAGTAAATACGGATGCTACACATGACAGCGTGTGAGTAAAACCTCACTGTTTTTCCACTGACTAGCTCCACCAACGCTGTCTGCTGTGCTTTTTTTCGGCCATTGTTTCCATTTGATCTTCCCACGTTTCGCCTCCTCCGATGCAGAGTTATGACGTCTGTCTCACTTCAGTGCTGCAAAAGTTGCATGAAATGCGACGTGACCGTTCAGACTTTCAAAAACATCAGATACGTAGCTGATTTAGGACCACATATGAAAGTGGCCTGAATCTTATCTTAAAAAATATCAGTTTAGACTGTCATAACATAATCAGATTACATATAAGTCAAAAAAGTACGATTTTGGCCGCTGCAGTGTGAATGTAGCCTGTGTCACATGGTTTTAATAAACACACACACGTTCTGAAAGGCCCCAGAGTCTGCAACACCACTAATCAAGCGGCACCACCAAGCAAGCCACGCCATGAAGACCAAGGAGCTCTCCAAACAGGTCGGGGACAAAGCTGTGGAGAAGAACAAATCAGGGTTGAGTGATGAAAAAATAAAGCACCACTAAAAACCTGCCTAGAGAGGGCCGTCCACCAAAACTCATGCGCGCACCACTTTTCAGTTTGGTTTTTTAATAGTTTTTGAAAATACAATTTTGTGTAGGTCCATTGCATAAAATCCTATTATTACAGGTTGTAATGCAAGAAAAATAGGAAAAATGCCAAAGGGGAGTGAATACTTTTGTAAGCCACTGTGTGTCAGTAGCCATAAACAGATTGATGGTCAATGCTGTGTTAAAATGCCCAACTTCAGCTATGAAATTTACATGTTTACAACGCGGTCCAAAAATGCTTTTGGCCTCCATGGATGGTTTCCCCCTTCGTAACTGTGACAGTTAGTGTTTTTGGTTATAACTCACCTGTGTGTAGCTGGATTTATGAATGCAGCTTGATCACCAAGTTTGCTGGCTTTAGCTAGTAACTTGAATATAGTTACTTCTGGCTCCAAAAAACTGAATTTTACATGACTGCAATAAAAATGCTAGCATCGAGGCTCGAGTCCACAAGCCACTGGGTGACGCCATGGTGGCTACGTCCATCTTTTATATACAGTTCATGTGCTCGACCTGTACCTTACATCATTTTGATGCAGAAGCTGAGGTGTTAGTGTGAGTGTGTCTGAGGTGACATTTCAGAGCAAGAGTCCCAGGGAGTGGTCCAGGAAGAGCAGGGGGACATTAAAAAACTTCACAAAGAGGCAACCTTGAAGGGGAATGCAGTCAAATTTGAAGTACATGTTCTTTTGCAGACTTGCAAAAGTTTGCACATCAGCGGTGGTCCCTCAGTTAGAATTTAGGCCCCTTGCACCAATTTATAACATCACGGGATATTGTGATTTAAATTTGATCAATTTTAGGTTGTGAAATTTTAAGCTTTATAAGAAAGTCATTAAAAGAATCCAGTTATTTCCACAGCTTGTAACCTCGTGCACCCAGGCTGTGATTAACTATCATTCTAACCATTCTAAAAGGAAGATCATTTTTAATGCACAATGCTGTCTCCGTGTCAGCGTTATCATTCTCGTTTTGGTCTTTTCAGTGATGCCCCAAAAGTAAATAAATAAATAAAAAACAGTGGGCTTCAGTGGCTGCTCAGTCTGTGTAATGAGGAGTTATCAAGACCAATTTGATCTGGAGGTAGTGTTAGCTGCTGACACTACCTTTGTGCTGACTGCTCGCTCTTCCTCATCATTAATACTCAGGTTAGGCATTAGTTGTCCACTAATGAACCCATCTGAGCAGCAGGACGGCTGTTTAGTTATAATAATCTGCTTTTATGGTAGAAATCCCCCCCTTCCAGTGCTCAGCCAGCAAAGAAAACAGACAGACTGAAATGTAGCTAATGAGGTGATTCTTTCTCCTGGGCTGTGACCTGTGGATCTTCACTGGTGGTACGAGGCTCTCTAACACTACTAACCTGGGGCTGTGCCTTTTGTTCTTCCACACCAGTCACTTTCTCAGCTTGTGTTGCACATTCACATATTGCATCAAGGGCTGCACGTGAATCATCTTTCATCTCATACTGAAACATGTTATACCGTCCCTGGCATTTCCATTCAGAGAAATGCATCAGTTTGTCTTTAAAAATAGCTGATGTCTTTATGTCTTTAAGTTGGAGTCTGCAAGTCCAAAAATTGTTTGAAGTCTCACACTGCAGGAAGCAGTGTGCTCCACTGATGCCGAGCTGCAGGTCATCCACGTTTTGAAAGCACTACTGGCCGATAAGCCACGCCTCTTAATAATGGGCAGGAAAAATGCACTTCTTGTAAAGTCATTGTGAAGTCACTGTGTCAGATCTTTTAAAAACTGTATAGTGGTACATCTACTCTGTCACACACGTGTGTGACTGGCTGATAACATGTTAATGGATCAGCGCTCTCGCAGCGGCTCAGACTGTGAGAGCAGCATTTTATTTTGAAGGAGAGAAATAAAAAATGGGCTCATGAATGCAGCTGCTCAAACAAGCGCTGTCCTTATCACTCTTGAGTAAGTCTGACTTATTTCACTTTTTTTTTTTAAAAAAAAAAAGTCCAAACTCCCAGTCCCGAATTTTCCTGTGTAATGCACACAGTGCATGACTTAATTACGTTCAAGAGAGCAAATTCCTATGTAACCAAGCTAAAGGGCATGTGACGAGTATGTACAGCCTCCGCTGATTTGATGAGAGTGATGGGAGAAAGCTGGTGTTTCTTAGTTGATGATTAATGGCCATTTTTAAGCTGGCTTTCTTTCTTTCTTTCTTTCTGCTACTCTTTAGCAGAAAAGGCTTTTTCTTTCCACATTATATAGACGTTGTGCAGACCACTAAAAAGTATCAGAGTGAATAATTACCCATTTCACTTTACAGTTAAGTAGGTCAACATTCAAAGTTTTCTTTTACATGATAAACACAGTTTATCCAGTAAAATTTTTGTATTAGTTCTTAGGACAGTTGAAGGGCTCTTTTAACTGCTATGTTAGGCCATTTTTCTATGCATTTGTTGTTGCTATAATTTGTGTATGATGTATTATTTTAAGAAATGAGAAATCCTACTAGGAGTGCCTGTTGCCCCTCAGCCTCTTCCTAAGTAAAACTAAAAATAAAATATTGCATAATAAGTGAATTTTTAATTAACTGAAATTTTAACAAAATGACCAGAAGAAAAGGAAAAAGTAACTGAAACAGTACTGCGCATTGTGCTGAAATTGAATGTAAAAACACACAGAAAGATCCCATTAGTTTTGTGTCGTCATTAGCGTGGTCAAATGTTTTACCACGACCAGCGTGAGGCGGCTTTGGTGCGTCCTCTTACGGAGACTTGAACCTCAGATGTCAGCATCGCAGCGCCTGCTCTAAGCTTCCTTAATTTGCCTCTGACAAACACCACCTGCAGGTAATGCACTGAAGTGAACAGTAAGGCTGCTCCCAAGGTGTTGCCACAGCGGCTGAATCCACGCCGGTAAATTGTTACAGATTTTAAACTGGATGCCCTTTCTGATGCAACCCTCCCACGGAGGGAGAGAGTCGTGTCCCGACTTGGTGCTTGAACCAGGGACGTTTCATTTGCGAAGCCAACGTGCAAACCAGCACATGAAACTTACAGTAAGACTAATAAAAAAACTAAACTGAAACTGACGATTTTCAAACGGTGAAAAATGAACCAAAATGAATAAAACTGCTCTGGATTGTAAATGAAACTAAACTGCTTTTATCCCTTTCATAATGAAAGGTCAGACACTGCTAATGAGTTAGACCCGACCCCTCCTGCCTCTTTTCTTATGCCGCTATATTAATGACAGTATTGTTCACCCGCTTCTCCAGAAAGGATCGTACCCACGCACCGACTGCAGCTGGCTGACGTTAACCCTCCTGCTGCTGCTCTGCCGATCAGCTGGGAGCTTGAACTGGTTCGTGTGTCACTAATGACCGTGGAGTTTAAGTTCATCCCCAAAATGAGTCACTACAGAGGCGGCTGATTGTATCGTTCAGCTGCTTGTCACAACATACTTGGCTTCTAAAATGTCTGGAGAGTAGAAACTTCATTGATTAAGGCACGTGAGTGAGTCCCCCTCTTTCTGCACACTCCTGCAGCCCCATCACATACGGAGTCTAAGCCTGTTGGAGTTCAGATGTCAGTTTGAGTCGCTGTGTCCTAATGAGAAGTTAATTCCTCATCAGTAAACCTGCAAACACACCGAAGTCCACAGGGGAACATCTGAATCCTGATCCCAGCGGTCGCATGTTGTGTTGCAGCTCCGTGTTCTGTGTACACCGCACCTTTTGTATTTGATTTTGTGTGCCCGCAGAAGCCTCTTGCACTGTTTGGGCAGCAGTGTGACGTTTCTTTCTTTTCTTACCTTCCTCTTGTCCATCTCGGCTTCACCTGCATTATTCATGTCATGTTATTTTATCTGCCTCCACTGACATCATCGTTTTCCCTAAGCTGTACTTTATCTCCCCTGGTGACACAATTCTTTTTCTCTCTGCCTCTTTTCCTCCCCTCTTCCACCTCCCTCTCCAGGCGAAGCACCAGGACACGTTTTCTCTGGCCCCCCAGCGGCCCCTCACCACCATCAACCCCATCGGTCACTCCCTTCATCCGAACGGAGCGCCCACGCTCAAGCCCTCCCCCGTGCCACGCACCATCCAGGCCATGCCCTGGGAGCAGCGCTCCCTCTACAACCAATGAGACTCCTGGGAACTCACACCCTCCCCCTTCACGTCGCGTCCGCCACCACCACCGCCGCCACCTCCTACACACCCTCCTCCTCCAGCCTGCCCCTCTCAGATCCAGCATCAAGGACGGAGGACTGCCGGACGCCTGCCTCTTTCCTCAGCCCTCCTCTGGAATGTTGTTTGGGAATGAGGAAGGGCACCATTGAGAACTAGTTGAGATTGATTACTGAGTAGTTAGGTCTAAAACAATGTGTTGCCTTGACCCTCATGTATGATCTATGCCATGTACTGGATATAAGTTAAAATGTCTGTCTCCTAATCTGTCTTCTCACTAAGAGTTTATCTCCCTCATCCTCTTCTCCCACCCTAGTTATGAAATATCTATCCTTCCCATTATGAATAGTGTCTCCCTGCCCCTTTTTAATGTTAAATGAAAGCCTATTTTTACCACAAGTGTGTTCCAAACTATGAACAACGATGGAGTCCTGGGCGCCAAGTTGTCAAACAACCGTTAAAAGTTTTCAACATAACACCCAACTGGGTTTTTTTTTTTCTTTTTTCTTTTTTTTTTTTTTTTTCCTGTGGGGC